>PVLC010000962.1:86240-165518 GCA_004027655.1 Graphiurus murinus | reverse complement strand
GTACTGGGGATTGAACTCAGAGGCATTCTACCTTCGAGCTACACCCCCAGCCTTATTTTTTATTCTTTATTTTGAAACCGAGTCTCACTAAGTTGTGGAGTGCCTCACTAGGTAGCTGAGGCTGGCCTCGAACCCGGATCCTCAGGTCTCAGCCTCCCAAATGCTGGGATTACAAGCGTGCGCCACCACGCCCGGCTCCAAATAGTCTGCTTTCTAGAGAACCAGGCTTAATCAGGATGTTGTAAGGATTAGATGATAATTCTGGTATTTGTTTTCCTAAAATTCTAGCATTTTATTGGTGCAATATAATTATACATGGTAGTCAGATTCAAGGTGATACACTCAGATATGCAACTGAATTAAATAGAAAGTTCTTATACGAAGAAATACAAATGACCAACAAATATATGAAAAAATGTTCAATAGTTTTAGCATTCAGGGAAATGTAAATCAAAACTATACTGAGATTTCATCTAACCCCAGTTGGAATGAAAATCATCAAAACTACAAGCAATAAAAAATGCTGGTGAGGATGTGTGGAAATAGGAAATCTTATACGCTGTTGGCTGTTGGTGATATTGCAAATTATTACAATCACTATGGAGATCAGTATGGAGATTCCTCAAAAGACTAGGAATAGAACCACCACATGACCCAACTATACCATTCTTCAGTATCTTTCAAAACAATTAAAGTTAGAATATTATTAAACATGTGTACCCATGTTTATAGCAGCACAGTTCATAGTAGTGAAATTATGGAACCAGCCTAGGTACCTGTCAACAGATGAATGGATAATTCTCGTACTTGAACATTAAGGCATCTGATTTTTTTTCCCTGTGGTTCCTATTATCTCAAATTATAATGCTTTTGTTTGTCGTGAATATTCACTATGAACTCATGTGTCCATGAACTCATGTTATCTATAGACATTCTCTGAAAAAGCTCTTTTAAAGACATTTTCTAAAAAGTATTTGTGAGCCGGGCGTGGTGGCGCACGCTTGTAACCCCAGCATTTGGGAGGCTGAGACCGGAGGATCCCGGTTCGTGGCCAGCCTCAGCTACCTAGTGAGGCACTCCACAACTTAGTGAGACCCTGTTTCAAAAATAAAAGAATAAAAAATAGGGCTAGGGGTGTGGCTCAGAGATAGAATACCCCTGAGTTCAATCCCCAGTACCGCAAAAAATAAATAAATAAATAAAAATAAAAATTATTTGTGTAGTTTTCCACTAGAGCTCTAGAAGATATTACCAATCCAGGATCTTTAAAATAAGTTCTCAACTTGAATTTGTTTTTAAGTCATCTAGGTAGGAGAAATTGAAGCTGAAGATCTATATAAAAGCTAATTTGTAATTGCATATTCCAATGGAGATTTTTGTTTCCTCCCCTCAGAAAAAGGATGGGCACAGGAATTTGCTTTCTGTCCCCTTATGGAAAGTAAGTTCACTTCCAGTATATTCTTACAGAGAGAGTGTAGTCTTTTGAGATCACATGCCTATTTAGGGGTCTCCTATGAGCCTCCCCCCTGAGTCCACTTAGCTCTTTCTTTAGACTCCCCATAACTACATGAGGATTAAAGAGGTTTCTGGAAAATGTCTCCAATGCCAAAGCCCAAATCCAACTTATTTTATTTTCTAATTACAAATCTGACTTTGTTTTTAGCCTCTGAGATTCCCTTAATTTATTGCCAGTTCAGAAATTCTTTTAAAAATACTTTAACACAATACTTCCAGTTGCTTTAAACAAGAGGGTTATAAAATCCACCACACTCCAAGAAACAGATACAGCTTTATTACTGTTGACCGTGACTATATTTTCTGAATGTCCTACCCTGAATTCTGGAATAGCCAGATCAGATGGCTAGTGTAGGTCATAGATTCTATTACCCTCATGAAACCCATAAATTTGATTTGTTTCTTATCCCTAGCCTAACCTATAACTCTAGCCGAGATTGACTGCATCCTGGTCACAGAGATTCCTCATAGCTCTCAGGCCTCTGAATCCTAGACCTCATCTGGAGCATCCTGCTGTCCTCCTGAGCTACCCACCTTTCAACACAACTCCACCTGGATTTCTCAGTGGTATAAATGACAAATAAAAATTGCATATATTCCTATCATTCTATACCTCAGTATGATGCATAATTACAATGCACTAGTAAAAGTACAAAAAATTACATATATTAAAATATGCAATGTAATGTCTTGACATATGTATACATTGTGAAATGGTCAACACAATGAAGCTAATTCATATAGCCATCACCTCATATAGTTGCCTTTCTATGCGTGTAGTGAGAATAGCTAAGATTTACCCTCTCCACAAATTTCAAGTATACAATACAGTATAGTTCACTGTGGCCACACCGCTTTATATTATATCTCTAGAATTTATTCATCTTGCATAACTGAAGTCTGGTAATATTTCACAAACATATTTCCATTTGGCCCTCCCTCAACCCCTGGTAGCCACAAATCTAATCTCTGCTTCTATAAATTCCACTGTTTCAGGTTATTCACAGGTGAGATCGTACTGTATTCATCTTTCTGTGATCAGCTTATTTCACTTAACTTAATATCATCCAGATGTATTCACATTGTTGCAAATGGCATGATTTCTTCTTTCTTTTTTTTTTTTTGAAGCTTAGTAATATCCTATTGTACATTTGGATATGTGTGATTTGAGCCCAGAGGTGTTCTACAACTGAGCTTACACCCCCAGCCCATTTTTATCTTTTATTTTGAAACCAGATTTCAGTAAGTTACATATTGGCCTAAAACTGGCAATGCTTATGTGTTAGACTCCCAAGTACTGGGATTATAGTCATGTGTTAATGTACTTGACTAACACATTTACTTTACATGTTTATCCATCAATGGAAATTTATGTTGTGTCCGTATCTTGGCTACTGTGAATAGTGCTTCAATGAACATGGGAGTGCAGATTATCTCATTAAGATGGTAATTTTAAGCCAGGGGTGGTGGCGCACGCTTGTAATCCCAGCATTCGGGAGGTTGAGACCGGAGGATCTGGGTTCGCGGCCAGCCTCAGCTACCTAGTGAGGCCCTCCGCAACTTAGTGAGACTCGGTTTCAAAATAAAGAATAAAAAATAAGGCTGGGGGTATAGCTCGGAGGTAGAACGTCCCCGAGTTCAGTCCCCAGTACCGAAAAAAAAAAAAAAAAGATGGTAATTTTACTTCCTTTGGGTAAGTGGGATAACCGGATCATATGGTAGTAGTTTTATTTTTAATTTCCTGCAAACAGCTTGGAGTGTTTGCTAACACCTAACTTCTCTGTGTATCTCTGACTTCATTTTTTGTTTAAATTCTGGGCATAAATTCCTGCCTAATGCCAAATACAGATCTTTGCTCCACAAATGTCCATATCTGGAGTCTCTGAAAAATTTTTAATCCAAATTCTTATTTCTTTCCTTCTCTCCCTTCCTTTCCTTCACTTCCCCTCTCCTTCCTCCTTTTTTTCTTCTCTCCCTTCCTCTCTTCCTTCACTTATTCATTCAATCAATACTTTCTGATCACTTATTGCACGTTAGGTACTATTCCAGACATTCAATATACAACATCAAATTAGGCAAGAGCTCTGCTTTCCCAGAGTGCATACTTCAGGTAGAGAAAAGGATAATAGGCAAAGAAGCATAAAAAATAATCCAGAGAGTGGTAAGTGATGAAGTCATTGTGACATGGTTACTGGATCGCAAGTAATTAGTTGGCAAGGGGAGCATGAGACAAAGTGTCTAAGGAGAGACGTGTAGAGGAGGGTACCTTAGAGTATAATGAGGGAGAATTGACAATGCAGAAATCTAGAGGAAGAGTCTTACAAGAAGAGGCAGTTCCTTGGCTGGAGAAATCAGCTTTAAGCATGGGAGCAAAGGAAGGAAGAGGCAGGAAGCCAAAGACCTGCAGCAAGGCATAGCAAGGGCACAGGGTAATCACAAATTAGGAGCGGGAGGAGGAGGTTACATTGTGTAGGAGTTTGTTCCTTTATAAGAGATTATCAGTAGAGAAGTGTCATGATCTGCTTGATGTTTTAAATGAGACCTTTGGCAATTTTGTGGCAAGCGTGGAAGCACTTAGGTGGGTGGGAGGTTCTTGTGGAAATCCAAGTGAGAGGCAGTGATGATATGGACCAGGATAAAGCAGTAGAGACGGGAGCTTGACCACAGAGCACCAGGTGGAAGAATCTCGTTCAGGCAGACACCTAAGCCATTGGCATAGAGTTTTAGACACTCCTCTAATTCCAGACTCAATCTGACCACTTACCTAGTTGCTCTCAAATTCTCCATTATTTCAGTTAAAGAAGGTAATGGCAATGTCAGAATATATTCTGACTCTTTTTTTTAAAAATGTATACACTTATGTTGGTGCATTATAATTAAGATCACACTGAGATTCAAAACAATACATTCATACATGCACACATTACTTGATGTATTTCTCTCCTCATTCCACCCCTCTCCCTTCTCTTCCCCCCTAGTATGTTAGTGAGATTTGTAGTGATACCTTCATATAAGGACATAAAATTATTTGAACTGTTTTCTTCCTGAAGCTTCCTTTTTTCCCCTCCTCACCTCTTGACCCCAACCCTTCCCACGATTCTACTAATATCTCTCATTTATCTAAAGTCCCTTTTACTTCTCTAGCTTCTACATATGAGAGAAAACATACAAACCTTAACTTTCTTAAACCAGTTGATCTCTGCCTTCTTATGAGTGGAAGTGGAAAGTCACATGGCAAAGGGCATGGCTATAGGGAAAGCCTCTCAGTCAGTATTCTCACTGCTGCAATCCAAAATGACTGACCACGCAAACTTATTTGCTCACAGTTTGGGAGATTTAGAGGCTCAGCCAATGTCAAGTCAGGTCTACAGAGCTCAGAGCATGGCTGCAGAAAAGAGAGAGAGAAAGTCTATGCGTTCTCATTACAGAGGCTGGAAGCAAGAGAGCCAGAAAGCAAAGGGTTTCAAAACAAAAGCACAGTCCCTGAGGCCACACCCCCAGGGACCCACCTTCTCCAGCCATGCCCCACCTGCCTAGTTACCACCCAGTAAATCCATTACAGTGAATCTATCCACAGATGAGATTGTAACCCTCATGTCTTAAATGCATTGACTCTGAAAATACATACACAAGCTCTTCAGGGGACATTCTATATCAAATCATAACAAAAGGATAAAGACTGGCACCATTAATGCAATTTCCACATGCATATTACTGTTCATGCCTCTGACCACAAAATGTTCAGGTCAAACGCAGTGGCTATTACAGCATAGAAGAGCCTGTCCCTTTCTATGGAGAAAGCTCAAGTAGGAGTGTTATTTCAGCAGTATTCAAAGCAACCATCACTGTTCAGTAAGTGTATTAGCTTTTCCGCTATATGGCAAAATTCCTGGAAAAACAACTCAAAGGAGAAAAGGGTGGTTCATGGAGGCAGGGAAGCAGAGAAAGAGAGAGGAAGAGGCTGGGGACAAGCTGTAGTCCCCAGGGGCACACCATCAAGGGCCCACTTCCACTAGGCACTACCTCTTATAGTTTCTACTACTTCCCAATATTGCCACCAAATTATTAATCTGCTGCTGAGGTCAGAGCCCTAGTGACCGGATCACTTTCTCAAAGCCCCTCCTCTGAGTATGGCTGCATTAGGACCAAGCCTTCAACTTATGATCCTTTGGGGGACACTGCAGAACGAAACCACAACAGTAAGGAAGATGTTATTGCTGCTGCAGCTGGCTCGCAGTCCCCAAGGGAAGGTTCCAATCATAGGTGTTCATGAATATTAAAGGAGATGGTCACTGTGACAGGAAAGAAGGATGCAGCTCTCGGTAGTGAAAAATAAGCAGACCTCTTAAAGAATGCTGTTCTGCAGACAAATACAAACTAGGAAAATGGATGGGCTTCCCAAAACGAGTCTACCGAGTTAATATTTCAAGAAATGCTGTTAACTACAAATCTTGAACATGAACGAGCCACCATGTCCACAAGCAATGCGACACCTGCAGCTCATCTGTCCCCAGGTAGGTGAGGCTAAAGCTTCAGACCACGGTGTCATCAATTGTTCCACAGTGACAAAAAGCCTCAGCCTTCTCATCTGGCAGGTACTTTCCATCAGGGGAATGAGAAGCCAAATCCAGGTGAGGGTCAGATGAATAATGACAGGATATTTTGGACACTTCTTGAATATGTGGTAAGAAAGAAAGTTGGTTTTCTCCTTGCAAGGTAGGGGAGTCATACCAGCCCTTTGTTTTGATAGCAAAGTTATGCACAAAACAATGTGCAAAATAGGTGTTACATAAACAATTCATAGCAGTGCTGAGTTCGCCAAGTGTAAGGCATGTTGAATTAGTCAAATGGAATATGCATTCCCTGTAGGGTTAGGCCAAGTGAGGGGAAGAAACCCGGTAACTGTGACCTTCGTGTATGTGCATGAGTGTGTTTGTGTATATTTAACCTTCATTCCACAATCATCTATTATACACTTGTTCTGTGAGAAACGTTTTGCAAGTGCTAGAGTTATAGAGAAAGAAGGAGAAAAAAAAAGGACAGATTCTGCTCTCCTGGGATCATTTTCTTCCTAGCAAGAAAGAAAACTGTAAACAGGTAATTGTGATGCAAGGCATTACCCTGCACGTGTCTATGCTTGTTTGTCTATTGCACCTCTGTGCTTGCTCCTGCCTTGTAAACATGCTTGCAAGGTCCTCATGGTTCCAAATCACCCTTGAACCCAATCAGTGAATGCCAGTGGGTGTCCCAAACAGCAGAAGCAGGACTAGCCAGAATTTTCAGAAGAGAGGCTGAGATGGGGATGATGCTCTAGGTTCTCACTGCCTACCTTGCTTTCTTGGGGAAGATGAGAGTGCTAGATGATGAGGTGGACAAAGGAGTCGTGAACAGGCCAAGAAGTGAAAGGAACAAAGAAGCTGCATGCTCCCTCAGCAGAAAGACCCCTGACATCGATCAAGCTGGCCATACACAAGCACATTAGAAGGCATCCAGATATGACCTGTGGCCTTGCAGAGTTCTGGGCCATATATCTGAGTTTCTGGTTGTTGCATTTATCCCTACCTCAAGCATTGAGCTTTTTAAAACAAAACAGCAAGTCTATTCCCTGCCCCCTAGTTTTTCTTGTTCTACCTTGATGCAGATTAAGAATGTTGTTCCTAAGCCAGGCGTGGTGGCATGGCAAGTACTTGGGAGACTGAGACAGGAAGATCGTAGGTTCTTGACCAGCCTAATCAACTTAGCCGGCACTCTGCAATGTAGGAAGACCCTGTTTCAAAATAAATAAAATAAATAATTAATAAATGAATAAATAAATAAGTAAATAAATAGGGATGGGGGTGTACCTCAGAGGTAGAATGCCCCTGGATACAATCCCACCTCTCTCTCTCTCTCTCTCTCTCTCTCTCTCTCTCTCTGTCTCTCTCTCTCTCTCTCCCCTTCTCTCCTCTCTCTTCTCTTTTTTACACACACACACACACACACATACACACACACACACACACACACACACACACACACACACACACATGCATAAAGAATGTTGTTCTTTAGAGGAGATAGGGTATATAGATCTAGGTGGAGATTTAGCCGTGGCTACTATTCCTTCCTCCAATCAGCACCATGCATGCAGGAAATTTTCTTAGGTTCCTCTTCATTTTCCCTGCAAGTCCCTAGTGGGATTCCTGGAGAAAAACTGCAAACAGGTGCACACCTCCCTATGTCAGCAGCCCCTAGGGGTGTCCTAGTTGCACACTAGCCTGTACTAACTAGTTCTTGCAATCTCTAGCTCAATCTTCTTACCCATTTTTATGGCATCAAGTGATATCTGCTCAGGTAAGTAAATGTTCAGATCATAGTTTTTCTTGCAGACATCCATCTTTCTCCAGATTGGAAGCTAGTTGTTTGCCCTGCTACCTCATTTTTCTGACAGGTTTGAAGAAAAGCAATTAATTTTCTATTTGTCCAGATTGGCTTTTTTGTGGGGGTAGGTGTGCTGCTCTTTCCAGCTCTCCACATCTCTGAGCTCAGTTGATGGCATATTTGAATCAGGGTCTTCCTTCAACTGTCTCCTGCCTGTGTCCAGGGATTTCATTCAGAAACAAATGATTCTGCATTTCACGTTTCTCTTTTGCCAACGCTTCTATTGGAATTTCAACCTACCTCCCTCAAATCACTAGTCCCATGTGATGGCAGCGTTTTGCAGAATGCTACATGCTGAGAATACATCATAGACATGTCTGAGGCAGAAAAGCAATGCACTGCAAGATTTCTCTGAGCATCTGAAATCAGCTTTTAAAATGTCATGCATCCCTTTGATGCCCTGCTGCTCCTGTGTGCAACATTGTAATTTTCCTCTGGGGGAGGTTGAGGACACAGAACTGCTGCTACTTTTCATCTGGGTAAGTCAATGAGGTATTTATTAAACACCTACTAGGCACCTAAGGTGGTTTTAAGCTCTGTGGAGGGCAATGGAACATGAGTCTGTCCTCAAAGTTTTGGTTGAGAACAGGCAATAATCCAAACCCCTAATTTCATAGCTTCTAGTGCTCATAAATTCCAAGTACCAAGATGGTCCCTAAAGCTGTCAGGCTCATGGATAGGAAGACCTTTCCTTGGTCCTATAAATTCAGCTCAAGCCAAAGCCCGGATATTCATTAACAGTAGGTTACATGTCCCTAATTTGCTTCTGATAGATCCCCTGACTTTCCAATGACCAATCCTATTCCAGAGCAATGGCTACTTGGCTCTTAGCATCCTTCACTAGACATGGTGTCCACTTGTCATTCTGTCTCTGTCTTTCAAGACAGACTCTAATACCTTCACTTCTCTAGTGATAACTTCTCCATGATGAACTCCATACATCCAGTTTAATTTTTGCTATAATCTGCTTTTTCTTTCTTTTCCTAATTCCTAAACATACTCATTCCAAAGCTGCTAAGGTAAGACTTAAGGTTGGCTTGGACCGTAAGGTAGACTTGTACCATCTCTCAGTGGTACATGGGTGGTTGGGCAACAGAAGTTCAATAGGTCCCCCTTCCTTGTGTCACTCTCCCCAATGCCAGATGCCCAGGCAGGAAAGAAAGTGGAAGTGTTTGGGATGGAGTTATGGGTATTGGTCCGCTATTGTGAAGGGGAACTGGGCTTTTAGGACAGTACTGTATTTCACAGCCATAACAGGAAGACTTATGAGCTAGTAGAAGCTTAGGATTTAGAGGCATACCAACATGGATCCTAGGGCAGGATCCACCTGTTGCTAACTGGATGACTTAACACCTCCTAGTTTCATTCTCATAGGACTATTTGGGGATTGCATGCTATGATATGTGACATATAAATCAATCAGTGTCTAGCACAGAAAACATACTCAATAAATTCAACCAGCTTTTATAACTGATACTGTAAGTGGTCCTTGGCCACAAGACAAAAGGCCCGGTTTCTAACAGTCAAACCATAGTTTGAGAAAGAGGAGAAACGAGATTAGATTTCTGCCCAGCTCAGTGCTTCATATAAACTTCTGGATGCACCAGCACATAATCAAGTGAGGTACTTCAATAACCCTCTGTCCTGTTTCTGGTCCATTCTCCTCTGCTAATCCAGAAAGAAGAAGGAGCACTAATATTTCCTGAAACTTTCTTTGCACCAGCCACCATGCCAGGTATTTTCTACTCTTCTCAGCTTATCAATTGCCCTTCACTCTCCTGCCTCAACATACACAGCAGTCAATGAAGAGCCAGGAGCACTAGTATCATAAACCTCTTTCCAAATAATCAAGCCATCAGTCAACACTACTCCCTAAGCAAGTATTAATGTGAGAATTCTGTTATGTGGATATAGACATTTCCCCTTTCAAGGGTCCCTGTAAGTCAGCCCCCAGGACATTCTGCTCCAGGGCATCACTATTGTGGTCACACACTGGCATGATAAATAATCTGAACAAGCTTTCTCAGGTGCAATATTTATGGTTCAGTTTGGAGCAAAGAACAGTCTGAGTCAATGGGTAAAAAACTAATTTACTGTTATGTCACCCTGGATATATAGCAAATAGCTGTAAACAAGTGTGTACAATATAATTAAAACTATGATAACATTATAAAATAGGATGATGGCTAGTTAGAGGGGAAGATCTATCAAGTAGGAATATGTGTATATCACTTGAAATATTGCCTCAATTACTCGCAGTCATCAGCTCAGGCTCCTTGTCTCCAATCCTTACAAATGCAGGCTTAAAATGACAAGCACTGTTTATTTCTATACTTGGTTTCCTTTCATTCCATCTGTCTATGGGAATTTCCCTTCAGTGTCTGTGGAAGGAAAGAACAGCAAGACAAGAATAATACTCAGATTCTCAAATTCCACCCTGTCTCATTCTTGACTTCTCAATGGACCTCATCCTGGAAGCTGAGCTAGAGGAAGCATCCTTAAATCCCTCTGAGTAAAGCACTCAGAAATATGCGTGCTCCGAAGCAAGTGGGGGAAATAAAACCAAGTGGAATGGTTCATTAATAAGCACAATTAATTTACCTATACTATTCCAACAAATGAAACAGTCCTTTGGCTTGCAAAGTTGCTCAGATAATCACCAAGTGGTATGAAAAGACATGACTTTCCTTTGATTCTACAAGAGAGATATGTTGGGTCCCTGTTGGCTGTGCTGCGTAGATTCCAGTTCTGTCTGTTTCTCAGCCCTGCGCAGCAGCCCTTACGAAAATTGACTCTAATCTACGCAAGGAAATCACAACATTTATGTCAAAGTTCTGAAATACTTGTCTCAAGATACTTCCTGGGTTTGATTTCTAGATCCTTAGGCTAGGATACTTCCTTTTTCTCCATTTCTGGCATGACCTCAACGCATAGATGTAGCATTTAGCTCTCTTTTCCTAGCTATGATGAGGATTCTTCTCACTCATTTATTGCTTTCATTTTCCAAAGAGGTTTGAGGAACCACTGCTACTTGTTTAATTCCATTTCTAGCACATCCTATCATTAATTTAAGTCATGTGAAATTTCCCAAGAAAGCTTGTATTGGCCCTGGGTCCTCAAGTAGTGACCAGGCACTTATTGCCTATCTGGTTTATATCATTTCTAAGGTTTCCTATTATGTTCCAGCCCTCCTAGCTAACCATTTTCCTGCTACTATCCTTACTTCTTACTGTGTGAAAATCCTGAATGAAAACACAGTATTTTCAAGACTCATCTAGAATGTTCTTTCTCTTCCTTTTTACTCACTCAAATGAGACTGACCCTCTCATTTTGGTCAGCATTCTCACAGCCATAATCTAAAGACCTGGCCATGTAATTTAGAGGAAAGAAGGTCTATTTTCTTACAGTTTGGGGTTCAGTCCATGTCAGGACAGGGACCAAGGATCTCAAGGCATGGTGGCAGGAGGCAGAGAGAGGAAAAGCACATGGACTGTGCTCCTCACATCACAGAGGCTGGAAGCAAGAGCAAGAGCAGGGAGAGGAGGAGCCATTTATATAATTAAGGCTGCATCCCCAGGGACCTACCTCCAGACATATCCTACTGGCCTGGGCCATCACTCAGATAAATCCACTTCAATGGATTTATCCACTGCAACCCTAATGACTCGATTACATCAGCTCCAAACATTAATAAATGAGCCCTTTAGGGGACATTTCATATCTAACTAGAACACTCCCTGTTCCAATTCAAAGTTACCTCTTCCATGAAACTGCCCTCACTTGTCTTTCTTCAGCTAAGCTTCTGTTTGACAGTCATGTGCGGCTGAATGATCGAGGATACATCCTGAGAAATGCATCATCAGGCAATTTTGTTGTGCAAACAACATGGAACTTACACAAACTACAACATCACTAGATGGTATAATCTTGTGAGGCCACCATTGTATATGCCATCTGTTGTTGACAGAAATATCGTTATATGGCACATGAGTATAATTAGTCAGTAGCAACAAGATCTAAATTAGTAATTTATAACTTCTTTATATTTTCCCACAAGATTTAAAATTTCTTGAGAAAAAGTGTTTTTCATGATGTTTGTTGCCTTTGATGCCTAATACAAGAGTAAGTCCATAATAGACATTCAACAGATTCTTCTGATTGCTTGAGCAAGGGACAATGTTTAGCATCTATAGGACATATATTTGGAAGACATATAAAAAGAACTTTCTAGCAATAAATGTTGGGTTAAAAAATAACTAATTTGTATGCCAATTAGGATCCAAACCAGAGACTATCAAGAATGGGCATCCTGTTAACCAATCTCTAGCTTTGGGCTGAGTTCTAAAGTGTGTATTATTAAAAAGATAGGTAAGGATTGACATGGAAATCAGGCAGAGCAGATAAGATGAATAAGAGCTGACACTCATTCATATCACATGCCTGAAAAAGTTCAGAGCACTTCACATACATTAACTTATTTAATCTTCATAGCAAGCTTCTGAGGTTTAATACTCTACTTTTAGGTAGGGAAGTCGAGGGACTGAGAGATTAGGCAACCTGCCTAAGATTGTGTAGCTATCAAGAGGTCCATTTGTGCTGCTATAAGAAAATAACTGAGATTGGATAATTTATAAGAAAGATAAATTTATTTCCCTCCCTTCTGGAGGCCGAGAAGCCCAAGATCAAGGTGTTGACAAGTTCAGTATCTGGTGAGAGCTGTCCCCTCTGCTTTCAAGATGGCACCATGATGCTGCAAACTAACATGGCAGAAGGGGGCATGCCCTGTCATCACATGGTGGAAGGGAGAAGGGAAAAAGCGGATAAACATTGTATTTTCACATGGAAGACAGGAACAGTGGGAAAGCAGAAAAGATGAACACACTCTTTCAAGCTCTTTTATAAGAACTCTAAATAACACCCATGAGGGCTCCAATCTCATGATTTAACCACCCCATAAAGACCCCATCTTTTAATTCTATTACACTGGCAGTTAAGTTTCAACATATGAATTTGGAGGAGACTCATTGAGACCATAGCAAGTGGCTACACTGCTTCTCAGCTGAAGTTAAAATAATTCATTTTTGGAGGCACTAACAGGTGTGGCTGTGTCTAACTGAGCTCTCCACTTGAATCCAGCAGACTCTAGCATCCTGCCTACCTGGTTCTGAATTCTGGCTCTATCACTTACTTGCAATTCATTTCACCTCCCTATTAATTTGCTCATCTCTAAATGAGTATCATAATAAATAGGCTTAAGTCTCTTTGATCTGAAATACAAGTTGTCCAATGACCTGGAGTCTCTCTTCTGCTGCACTCCAATATATCTCCTTCTTGCTCCATCATCCAGTTTTGGGAATAGCACTTTACACTTTCTGCTTGCATTTCTTTATCTCTCATTTACCCTGTAAACAGCCACAACCTAAGGTCGCTAATAGACTCCTCAACTGCCACCTTCAGAGACTTTCCCTAATCCCTCAATTTATAATATCAACCTGTTCCAATTTAAAATAGCAAGCTGCTTCACTCCTGGGCATTACCCATTTCTCTTAGCTGATATATGTGTCTCCATGTGCCAATGTCTGCTATACCATGCAAGTTACTTATCTATTTCACTTATCAATGTTCCTCCTAATGGGAATGTACAGTTCCACCCATGGGCTGGGATTTTTGTCTCTTTTGGTCAATGCCAACTTTACTGATACTTTGCATAAGTATCTGAAAAATGAATAAATGAGCATGTGCTAATTATTCCTTAAGTTACTGAAGCTCTGAGATGTTTGATTCTGTTTGTACTTCCTTTGTCTTCTCATTTCTCTCTCTTTCTTCAGCTTTTGTGATATCTTCTCCCAGGGTTTCATCATTGCTTTGATGGCCAGTCGCTCCAAATTTAGGTTACTTCTTCCTTCATTAAGGATCAAGATACTCCCACGGTTTCATACACCATCCTTTTTCTCTTTCTTAAATTTGAGGCTGTGTGAGAGAAAGTTCTTGAAGCTCTCCACATATTAATTCATAACATTTGCCATCAATATTTCAAATTTTTTCAAGATAAATGCAAAAGATTTATTGCACCAAATGCCACAGAAAATGGATCAAAATAATATATGATCAAATTTTCAGAAAAATTTCCCACAAACATTGATATATATTCAGTTGATCAAAAATATGAAGTCCTATTAATTTTTCTTAATGGAGCTTCAATAATAATAAATCGCAGAATTTTTTTCAGTACTGAGAATTGAACCCAGGAGCATTCTACCTCTGGGCTATACCCCCAGCCCCATTTTATTCTTTATTTTGAAATAAGGTCTCACTAACTTGCTGAGGGCCTTGCTAAGTTGCTGATGCTTAACTTGAATCTGTGATCCTCCTGTCTCAGCCTCCCAAGTACTAGTACAAGTGTGTGCCACCATGCCTAGAAAATGATCTCATACTGTAAGTGAGAAAACTGAGGCACAGAGATCAACATCTTGGCCAAAGCCATGAAACTAGTAAATGGAAGGCCAACTGTTATGGGTTGGATATGGTTTTTGCTCCAAAGGTTCATGTGATATAAGCTTGGTCCCCAATGTAATGATATTGAGAGGTGGTGGGGCCTTTAGGTCATGACAGCTCCACCTTCATAGATATATTCATGTCTTTCTTGAGAGACTGAGTTCTCTGGAGACCGAATTAAGTCTTAAGGGAGTGAGGTTACATCTTGAGGAAGTGGATTAGTCACCTCAAGAGTGGGTTGTTATAAATCAGCTCAGCTTCCCCTCTCTCTCTTACATGCTGGATTTCCTTCTGCATGCCCCTGCTTCTCCTTAAACTTTCTGTCAGGCATGGAGCAACATACGACCCTCACCAGGAGCCAAAAAGATGCTGACACTATGCTCTTGGGCTTCTTTATTTCTAAAACTATGAGCTGAAATAAACCTCTTTCCTTTATGAATTACCCAGCCTCACTCCTGGGCAACCTCTGTTTATAGATCTTGCAGTTCTTAACATTCAGTAAGGCTGATCTTCCAGATATACTTTTAATATATATGTATCTATATTCCCCAGCACAGATCGATCCCCTGAGCTCTAGACCATCCATTGACCTCACTCTATTTCAGATGTAACTGAAACTCAGTATGTAAATGCTGAACTTGCCACTGTTCTTCCAAACCAGACTCTTTCCTACACTCCCAAGCTTCAACAATTCCATCCACTTGAACATTCAAAGTATAACTCAGAAAATTAGCCCAGGGAATCTCCGTTACCCTTATACCTCCCATCTAGCAACAACTGGTGTTAAGCCTCATTTTAAACTACTATAAAATCTTACCCCTTCTCATTCTCATTGACAAGTGCTCCCGTTAGTACGACCCTCTAACTTGATATCATCCTCCTCACCACATTCAGTGCTGTCTCCCACAGATGCCAGGGTGAGCTTTCTGTACTGCAGGACTGAGCACACTCCTCCAGTGTGTTCTTTTATCAAACTCCCTATTCCTTAAGAGATCTGGCTCCTGTCTACCATAATCGCTCCTCTTCTGTCCTTTCCTCCCATTTTCCTAAAAGGGCTGCTTGGCCAGTCAAATGGACTGAAAGTTCTTGTTCCAACTACTGAGCAGTACAAATTCTCTCCTTGCATTTGCATACACTTGGGATGGAATTTGTCTTCTTCATTTCTAGACACTGAGAAACTAGCAGAGACCTGGCACCTAGCAGATGTTTATTCCATAAAATGAGTGGTCACATTTGCAGCAACTGCTCTATTTCCCTGTCTCTCATTTCTATGTCAGCTACATTGGTGGTCCCCATGTATCCTTCACGACTTAGTCACCCTCACTAGAAAGTCTTCCCTAATTATCTTTCTCTTCTAGCCTAACATAGTCATCTTGTTTTATTCTCCCAAAGCCCTCAGCATAGTTTTATACCATCCAGAGTAATTTTATAAAAAATAGCAATTGCTAGTTGACTTTTCTGCCAACTACCCGTGTACCTTCTCCCTGGATCAGTTTAAAATGAATTTTTCTATGTGTAGGATTGGTGGTCCTAAGAGAGTCTTGGAGTTGATACATTGAAGAGTTTCCTAAGGATATTTTAAAATATGTTTATTAAAAGTTATATTTTTTGAGCAGGGCCATCTTCACGAGGATCCTTTGGAGAAATGTCTTTCGTGCATTGATGTCAGGGAGAGTTTTGCTAGCAGTGTGCTTTGTTAATAAACCCTGTGAACGCTGCAGTTTCTTCATGTTCTCCTTTTCCATGGGCTGTCTAGAAAACTTAGAGCCCCTTGTAGTATACTTGTACAATCCAGGGTGTTATTAGTCAGAGTTCACTAAAGTAACAGAACTCACAGTAGATATATATGATAAAAGAGGATTTATCAAATCAGCTTCCAGCCCAAAGCAGTGTAGTTGCAGATGGCTGCCTGCACACAGAGAACTGGAAGAACCAGTAGCTGGTTGAGTGGTCCTAGAGCTAGAGTCTCAGAATAGGAGCAATTAATAGTACAGTCCCAATCCAGGATGGAAAAGCCAGGAAACTCTCTGGAGAAATGATGGTAAAAGTCCAGTTTGCAGAGCTGAAAGCCTATATACCAGGTGAAAGCAGATACCGTTTCTCATGAAGAACCATGCATGCATTCAACAGATTTCTCCTTCTTTTTATCTAGGTTCCATGTCTATCAGAACAATACTGCCCACATTCAGGGCAGGACTTCCCTTTCAATCTGCCATTATGTAAACCAATCATTTCATCAACACACCCAAAGTCATATAATCTTGGGTATCTCATAATCCAGTCAAATTCACAGTCCAGATTAACCAGGGTTTGTCTTTATTACTCTTATAAGAGCCATTTTTACTCAAGCTTATTGGATATCTTATTTCATATTCACACTAATAATGGCAAGCATTTATTGAGTATTTGCTACTGTGGAACATTTACTGAGTTCTATGTTTGGTAACATGAGTATAAGTAAAATTTAAAATGACAGTAGTATTTAAAATACATAGCTGATGTTTCAGCAGTTACAAGTTGCAGGCCACAAACTAATGTGTGCAGCACAAGACAGAACATTCAGCTATGTCTTCTTGGCTTCCGTGGTGTGTATGTGTGTGTGTGTGTGTGTGTGTGTGTGTGTGTGTATGTGTGTGTGTTGTAGGGGACACCAAAGAATTAGCAGACAACCTGGGATAACAGTGGGTCCTCTGCCCCAGAGTGATTTTATCTGTTGTTACTGGTATCCTGTTAATGCATTGTGTCCCACTGTCCCAGATGTGAAATGCCTTTGAAAACTTAAATTGAGCAGCAAATATACCACTTATGGTAACTGAAATAATATTTAAATGTTCATTATGTTTGCAGAATTGCAAACTTGGGATTTAAGTTGGTCCAATGGTCTTTATTTATACATGAACCTCAGTCACTACTCTATTTGCAAGGCTGTGTCAGGTTAGTCTTCCTAAGTCCCAATCTGTTGACTATTCTGGGATTTGGTACCTCATTAGGTGTCACCAAAGGTGGTGCCAGGTCACCTTGCTTTCAGATCTCATTGAAATATAAGTGTTTGTTCAGTGCCTGTCACCAAGGACCCAGCCCAAGAAAGGGGAGGATATAGCATAACAATTGCAGGAACCATATTGTTGTCTACCTTTCCCTTCAATGACCCTCTTCTCTCTTCCTGGGAATATATTTGATTTGGATCAGAAAGCAGAATTGAATATGAATGCCTCTCATTCTATGCACAGGGTCTTCTCATCCCAGGTTTCAAGACAAAAGTCAATAAATGCTGATATATTCTGTGCCAGCCTTCTCAGAGCAACTAAGTAAAGGCTATTCTAGCTGGATGTGGAAGGAAATTCCTCAAGACCATTTTCAAGCTTGAAGATTTGCTAGAAGGATGTATAGAACTCATATGCATGGCTATGACTTACTGTAATGAGAAGATACAAATCAAATGGTTCATGGGGTGAAGTCCAGGGAAACCAGACACAAGCTTTCCAGAGTTATCTCCCAGTGGAGCCACACCTGATACACTTAACTCCCCAAATAATGAGCAATGGCAACAAGTGTAAAATGTTGTTTACTAGGGAAGTTCATTAGAGTCTCAGTGTCCAAGGTCTTTATTGGAGGTTGGTCATATAGGTACCTTCTGCTTAGCACATACCCGAAATCCAGACTTCAGGGAGGAAAACAAGCATTTTGCATAAACCAAACAGTTTAGACACAGTAAAACACACTCATTAGTTAGCATGGTGGGAACCACCCCCCATTCCAAGTTCCCAGATGCCACCCAAGGGCAAATCTTATAAGCAGTCCTTTCCAAGGACAACAAACCTGCTATGTTAACTCTTTTCTGCACACATACTAAATGAGAAAGGGTAAGTAGTCCATAAAATGTTAAACTTGTTGGAGGGGGAAGAAAGGGAAGAAGGCCAGGAATATGCCTCATTTAACATTTCAAAATACTTCCAATCCATAGATTCATTACTCTCATTTTAAGAAGTTAGGTGTCTTTGTTTTCAGTTGCTACAACAGAATACCACACACACTGTGTCATTTATAAATAATAGAAGTTTATTTAACTCCTGGTCCTAAAGACTGGGAAGTCCAAGAGCATGGCACCAGTGTCTGGTAAGAGCCCTTCATGTGCATCATCCCATGGCAGAAGGTGGAAGGGCAAGTGAGCACGCGGGACAGAAAGGGGAAATTGGGATGAACTAATCATTTCTATCAGGAACCCAGTCCCTAGATAACCAACCCACTCCTGTAATAAGAGCATTAATCCATAAGTGCCCCTGTGACCTTATCACCTCTTAAAGCTCCCACTCCTCAACATTCTTACAATAGAAATTAAATTTCAATATGAGTTTTGAAGGAGATACTCAAATCATAGCATGAAAGAACTACATATAAGCCACTTGAACTTAAATCTGGGCCTGTCTGAATCCACAGTCCTGTTTCTAATGACTCAACATTCCTGACTCATTCCATGTCCCTCCCCTTGTTCTGACCTTATGTTCCATCCTGAATCTACTGTATTGCCTTCTTGTGCTTCGTGTGTGTGTGTGTGTGTACCTGTGTTTTACTGGGGATTTAACACAGGGACATTCTACCTCTGAGTTACACCCCAACCCTATTTTATTTTTTTTATTTTGAAGCAAAGTCTTGCCAAGTTACTGAGGGCCTTCCCTAAATTGCTGAGGCTATCGTCAAACCTGTGATCATCCTATTTCAGCCTTTCAACTACTTGGATTAGAGGATTACAGGTGTGCACTACCACACCAGGCTTTTCTTCTGCTTTATTCTCATAAATGACTTTAAATATTTTGTGTGAAAATGGTAGAAAACACCTGACATTACTTGACAGTCCCCTCTAGCTTTTCCCCTAGACCATAGGCTCTTTAAAGGTAGAAGTTATGTCATCTTGCTCATCCTCACAATGTAAATAAATAAAGGATAGCATCTGAGATGTCAAAAAATTCATGACAGAAACAAATTGTATCTTGCCAGGCATGGTGGCGCACACTTGTAATCCCAGTACTTGGGAGACTGAGATCGGAAAATTGCAGGTTTCAGAACAACTTCAGCAAATAGTGAGACTCTCATCAACCTAGTGAGACCCTGTTTCAAAATAAAAAATAAAATAGGCCTGGGAGTGTAGATCAGAGGCAGACTGCACCTGGATTCAATCTCCAGTGCCACATACAGAAGGAAAGGAAGAAGAAAGAAAGAAAGAAAGAAAGGAAGAAAGAAAGATTGATTGATTGTATCTTACAGCAGTGACTTCATTAAGTAGTCTACCAGGATCCCTTCAATGCCTGGTGACATCTAGTGATGCTACTTTCTCCATCTGACCCGGCTTCTAACTCAGTACCTTTAACCCCAGTCCACCTTTTCTGGCAGATGTCAGTAAGCCATTCACCTAATTTGGAGACTGTTCTCCTTAAATGAGAACACCATTTCAAACATATGTACATTGGTGCTGGCAGCATTCAGGATAAGAGCTCAGGAAAGGGGGACCAGAAGAAGCAGCAAGAGCTATTGAAAGGCTCCTATAAGTAATGAGCTGCCAAGGAGAATGGCTCTCCCAGCGTAGCCTGGCAGCTGTTGCCTTTGGCATTCTGGTCCATAAGCTGCGGTCCATACAGGGGCACATCACCAGTCTGAATATGTGAACTTGCAATCACATATTTGCACACAAGGAACCTTGACTTCTCAGCAAAGAGAAACAAGGACACAGCCCTTTACCTAAAAGCTATAAGCAGTCACACACAATGACAAATTATCGCAAGAATATGCAATCAGTAGATTTAAAGGGAACATTGGTAATGTATGTGGCATGCACCCAAGAGAGGGAGCAAGTTGTTGGCTGGAGATTTTTGTCTTTAATTAAACAGGTAATGTATGCTTGCATTTAGTCCTATAAATGAAAATGTATTCACCACAGAGACATGAATCCTATTAGGCCCTCCTGTACATAAATGGGATGGGTGATTACCACTGATTACTGTACTATTAGCGACCTATGCGTGGAGTGGCTGGTGTGAACCATGTCTGGCTCCTGCAAGGGCTCCCATGTGCTTTGCCTGAATAGTGGAGACGCAGCAGGGCTGCGGATTGCCTGGCAATTCAATCATGGGTTTGTATATTGTCCTTGTGGGTGGGGATGTGAAAGCACACTGTGGAATGGAATGCTTCCTTTGTGTAGGCCAGAGAAAGGGAAAACAGGCCTATGAGGGCAGAAAGCCGAATCAAGGAGGCCCCAGAAGCCTCTCACCTTGAGCATAGAGCTGGTGTTCAGGTACCTGCTCATTTGCTTGGATGGTACCCTCCCACTGGACTCGGTGACAAGGGTCACTTTTATTATGTCGTGGTAGTGAAAATCACTCCTTCAGCACAAGTTGTCCACACTTAACATTTGTGTCTCATTTTGAAAATCATGGCTAGAAGCTAGACCTATGAAGGAAACTAAATTTACCTGGGTTTTCCCCACCATGCCCCTCCTTCCTGGCCTGCCCATGAGTCCTTCCATCTCCTTCCATCATGAACACTTAAACTACACAAAAGGCCACGTATTATAAGACTCCTTTTATATGGACCATCCAGAAGAGGCAAAGACTAAAATAAATTAGTGGTTGCCAGGGATTGGAGGAGGGAGAACTATGGACTGACTACTTAATGGGTAAAAGGTCTCTTTGGGGTGATGACAATCTCTGGAAATAGATAGTGGTGATGGTGGCACAACACTATGAATGTACTTACAGATACTCCCTTGTGTACTTTGAAATGGCTAACATGGTAAATTTTATGTTGTATATTTTATTACTGCCACAGTAAAAGCACTTGTCCTAATATGGGATTAGTTTATATGATAGAAACAATTAGGACTTAGCTATGGTTATTGTTGGTAATCCCATATCTCTAATCAAGCTCTTCAAAGCCTGATGTCAAAAGAACAACTAGGTGTGGGAATTTACAGACTGTAACAGGAAATAAATCAGATAGTCCAGAGTGTACCTTGCCCTTGACCTTTAAATCACAGCATTGTGAAGGATTCACTATTTGTTTTACATATAAATTGTGTAAGAATGCTCTCTCTCTCTCTCTCTCTCTCTCTCTCTCTGCATGTGTGTGTACCCACATGTGCATAAGTATCTTGCTGTCTCTCTCTCAGATTTCCAAGTTAGTGTGTGTGTGTGTGGGGGGGGTGTTTTCATAAAAAAATGTTGCTGTCTAATTCATCCAACTCAAATGCTTGGCTAACCTAGTCCTATCTCTCTGTATAACAAAATTAAAATCTGGTCTCCAGCCAGTAGGAAATACCTGCTCTGCTTCCCTTTGAAGAACCTACCCCTTTAGACACAAACATCTATTCCTTTTTCTCTTTCCCCATAATCTCAGTCCTATCCAGCCAGCCTTGTTCCTACCTATTTCCACTTCTGTTCCTGTCAGAGCACAATTCCCAAATCATTAAAAACATAATTTTCATACAAATAGATAATGAATACATGTCAGAGTCTTATGTAACTCTTTACTGAGGAGAGAAGCAGAATGACAGAACTGAATTGATGGAGTAGGAGAAACTTGAATTTTTATAATCTCTGGGGAAAGGAAGGCTGAAATAAGACTGCAAAGTGGGGTACAAACTAGTTACAGTCCTCCAGGGCCACAACACCTTAGGGTACTATCCTCTTTTACAAGCGGAAAAGAAGAAAATCATCACACTTCACTAGTTTTCCACAAATTGGCCCTAACTTTACAGGACCATGAAATGTCTGGTCCTTAACTGGTTGTTGGTCAAATCTAGCTACAATCCCAACAGAGTAAAAGGATCCCATGGTTCATATATTTGAACATAAATGACAGTAAAAGTTCATGCTATCATCTCTTTTGCTTTATTTTTTAAGTTTTGCATAAGTTTTCTTAAAGTTTCACTATATTTTTTTATGTGCCAACTTATCTGTGCTGTAGTCCCCAGTCCTTCAATGAAAAGCTTATCTAGGGTTTGCTATAAAGGTGTTTTGAAGATATAATGAAAGCCCCTACATAGATTTCCCTTTAAATTAGGGAAATCATCTTAGATAATCTGGGTGGGACATTGGCTATAAATCCTCACTGTTTCTGTTACAGTCTGAGGTGACTTCATTCTTCTCCAGGATTGCAAGATTATTTTAGATAATCTGGGTGAAACTGATTCATTCAAAGCGGTACTGGGACTTCCCTAAGAGAGAAAGAAATTCCTAGCAAAACCCAGCTTTAGCTGGTCCATGATCCTTCCATCTTGCTGGCCTGCCCTGTGGATTTTGGACTTAGTCAGTCCCCACAGTCACATAATTCCTAATATTAAATAAATCCATGTATATCCTCCCCACTGGTTATGTTTCTCTGGTTGAACACTGCCCTATATGTGCTTTCTTTTTGTGATGTAAATCCATTGCTCTGCTGTAAGTAAACTCCCATCTTCAGAAAGTGGGAGCAAATATCTTCCAAGAACTAGGTATTCATTAAATGCCAGAGGGCTCATCCAGCAAATATCCTCCACCAGCAAGCATCAACAGATGGTTCACCTGATCCCTAGTGAGGAAAAAAAAAGTGAGTGAATAAGAAATAGACTTGGCTTGTTCAGAGGAAGTAATAATAACTCTTCTATTCTTGAACAAGAAGAGATGCTGAAAAAGACACCATCCTTCATCAAACTTATTTAGAACTCATTTGAGTCCTCTTCTCCCCTAAGCCTAGTCCTTGGCTTTATGAACTCAGTTTTAGCAAGGAATTCTACTTTGCTTGTAGAGAATTTCACACACTGGTATCTAATTAAACTCTCTTCCTCCACCTGGATATCAAGTTCCTCTCTCCTCCCCACCCTGTAGACCTAATCAAGTTCCTTTTAGTAATCTTCCATTCATACCCTCACCCCACCCATTGGGTATCAATCCTCATTTGTCCCTGCTGTATTCTAAGTTGAGGTCAGTCTCCCCCCTTTTGCAATAGTCTTGAATAATGTTTTCCTTGCATTCTGAACATGCATCAGAATGATTACTCTCCAACAATAATTCAATAAAACATGCTCAATAATCTATGATCTTACCTATGTCCATGAGGTTCCCTTTATGCCTCTATCAGAAACAAAGGTGTGGCATTCTCTAATACTACTACCATGCTAGGAACAGAGGGCACATTCCTTAATCATGACAACACCAAGTGTATATTGACTGTTCCCCTTTGGCAGACCACTTTACAAGGATAACTGCCTTGCCCTGTACTTCTGTTTATTCTTTTTAGTCCACACTGTCTGCAACTTGCACCATGAGATCAATGTCCTCATTTTATTTGTCTACTGGTATTCATTCTCAAGGAATTCACCCACTCTTTTTTTTTTTTTCTGGCATCATCAGCAAAGTGAATATCTATGTCTATGATGTGATACTCAAACTTCCTCAATTTTAAAGTAGGTTACCTTGTCCTTGGTCCTTTAAACCATATCATACCTACCCAGGCCTATTTTCTATTCTAGCTGTTAGTCTTCTAGGTAATCTTAAGCCTTCAAGATCTCACTAAGCTCCAACTAAAAGACCTGCTCAGTATCTGCCTTTACCTACTGTGACTCCCAGCTCCAAAGGTTTACATTTGAAAACACATTTTTGTTTTAGGTTGGTGTGTGTGTGTGTGTGTTACTGGGAATTGAACCTAGGAGCATTCTGTCTCTGAGCTACACTCCTATCCCTATTTATTTTATTATTTTATTTTGAAACAGGACCTCACTAAGTAGTGGAGAGCCTCACTGGTCTACCTCCCAAGTACTAGGATTATAGATATGTACCACCATGCCTGGCCTGTTTCAGGTTGTTAAGGCTTGTTTTTGTTCTTTAGGACTTTCAGGTACCAGGTAAGAGACTCAAGGAAGGCATTATTTCAAAGATGGAACAGAAAGGCTTTTGCCAGGGCATTTGAAAGCTTACTATATATGAATAACTCCTTCTCCAAGGGCTGACTCCCTGAATAGCATAGAAATCATCAATAGAGAAGTCAAGATGTGAACACATTTAGAAGTGGAGTGAATTTCTGTGTTCTGTACAGATCAAGACTAGATTATAGTAAGCCCTTTAGCCCTAGAGCTATCTTGATGCTATGGCCTTGGTCTCTGACACATCAGCCTAAGCCCAGATGACTTGCAAAAAGCAGTGTGCCTGGAGAAGCAAGAGCCTTTCTGTCAGTTTCAATTACCTTTGAAGGTCTCTAGAACAATGACCATGGGGACACTCAGGACCTTGGTAATAACATCTGCAGCCAAAGGCTGAAGAAAACCTGAGCTACACACAGTGACAGAGACCATCTGTAAACCAAGCAGAAGGTCACATAGAAAACATGATTTAAACTCATACCCGTAAACACCACCACCAATAGCATTTCCCCTTGCTTGCCAAATAGAGTTCCAGGTCCTACATGAAAGAGATCAGGAAAAGGTCCAAGATGAACAAGCATTTTCCAAGTACTTGCAGGTCTTCTCAAAAGCTTTTCTTCCTGGAACTGGGACGGCTTCCCGTGGCACAACTATAGCTGTGCAGCCTGCTCTCTAACAAAGGCTGCTGAGGCAGAGAGTGATCCAGGTGGGCCTCTTCAACCCACTTGGCTCAGGTGAGGCAGGCCCCAAGCATGTCAAGCTTCTTTAATTAACCATGCCTGCTGCCTTCCACAAACTAAAGCTGTAATTTCCCAAGACTACCAAGGTGACACAGACTCCTCTTCTAAAGGCATTAATTAGGAACATCTCATTCCCTGTGGCAGGGGTGGAGCAGATCTTTCCAACTGGAGTGTGTGTTTATTTAGAGCTATTACCACATAATATTTACAAGATACTTAACATGCATTAATTACCCTGTAATGAACTGTATGGCTATAAATTCAATGTTCTGTCAGGACCGTAAAATGCCCCCTGCACGCACACTTTCCTTCTTTTTTATCACCTTGGGAAGAAAAAAGAAAAATTAAAATTAATTGCATGCCCATTAAATGCTTATTTTTTAATAGAAAATGTGCAAATGATGTGAAAATGCGAAACAGGGAACATGGTAAATCAACAGCAGATAACACACACTTCTAGACACACTCTTCTGTTTTTATGAGCATGTTTTACAATCCATTCATTATGCTGTCTGTCCTTCTGAAAGCTGGTTATTATATTGCTCATACAAAGAAACATGTGAATGGCTGTGCAACAAGCCGTGAAAATCAGGACAAAACGGAACATTTCTCCTGCTATTGGAATCTGTCTCCCTCAAATCTCTGCCTAGAGAATTCTTACAGGAGCCTCATTCCCATACCACCCACTCCGAGCTTTGCAGAAGGGAGAGAAAGGGGAAAACTTGCCATCCTAGCTCATAATAAAAGAGAGTTTGTTATGGTCTAAATGTTTGTGTCCCCACAAAATTCACATGTTGAAACCTGATCTCCAGTTCAGTGATATTAAGAAGGAGAGTGTATTAGCATTTTAACAGCTACAATCTAAAAGACTTGACCATGTAACTTAGAGGGAGGATTATTTATTTCCTCATGGTTTGGGGCTTCTGTCCACATGAGGCTGGAGACCAAGGATCTCAGGGCATGGCAGCAGAGGAAGCAGAGAGAGGGAGAGCACAAGGCTTTTCTCCTTATATCATGGAGACCAGAAGCGAGAGAGAGAGAGAGAGAGAGAGAGAGAGAGAGAGAGAGAGAGAGAAAGAAGAAGAAGAAGAAGAAGAAGAAGAAGAAGAAGAAGAAGAAGAAGAAGAAGAAGGAGCCATATGTAATCTCCAAGGCTGCAGCTCCAGGAACTCACCTTCTCTAGCCATACCCTACAAGCTCAGTTCACCACCCAAAGAAATCCATTATAATGGATTTATCTACTACTGATATTACCACTCTCATGACTTGGTTATATTCACCCAGAATATAATAAATGAGGTCTTCAGGGGACCATCCTATATCTAACTTTAACAGATAGTCCTTGGCATGATTAAGTCATGAAGGCAGAGCTCTCGTGAATGGGATTAAGGCCTTTATAAAAAAGGCTTCAGGGAAGCTGTTGACCCCTTCCATCATGTGAGGACATAGCAAGAAGGCACCATCCATAAATGGAATGAGCCCTCACCAGACACTGAATCTGCTGGTGCTTTGATCTTAGATTCTTCAGCTGCCAGAGCTGTGAGCAATAAATTCTACTGTTTATAAATTACCTTGTCTAAGGCATTTCATTATAGCAGCCTGAATGGATTAAGACAGTATCCAAGGGATAGTGAGCAGGCATCCTATTTCTTCAAGTGGCAACATTTCTTTTTGAGAGGCATGTCTTAGCTTTCTCACTGCTATAATTTCAATGTCTGGCCATGCAACTTAGAGGAAAGAATGTTTATTTGCTCATGGTTTTCCTTGGAGATTCTGGAGTTCAATCCATGTGAGTCTGGGGGTCACAGATCTCAGTGCATGGAAGCAGGAAGGGGAGAGAGACAGAGAGACAGAGAGAAAGCGAGCGCACAGGTTTTGCTTCTCACAACATGGAAGCTAGAAGCAAGAGAGTGCAACAAGCAAGCAAGCAAGGGGATTCCAAGATACAAGCACAATCCCTAAGGCCACACCTCTAGAGACTCATCTTCTCTAGCCACACCCCACCAGCTAGAGCTGCCACCAAGATAAATCTATTCTGATGAGATTATAACCCTCATGACTTAACTCTATGGATCTCAAGCTCTTCTGGGGTGACTCTGTATCGGACCATAACGAGGCAGAATGAAGCAAGAAAATCAGGGTTGAACAGAATGCTTTGCCTCATAAAATCACAGGTCACCCTCTACATATTAATATTATCATCTTTATATTGCCCAGGGCAAATCTCCACCTAGGCTGTCTTTCAATAAGAGGACCAAAACTCACTGAGTGGAGTTTGACTTCATTTTCAGAAAAAATCCCTACTTAAGTCAAAATCTTGTCTCTAAAAATTCCACATGCTTATTCTAATGTTGACCTCTGGGGCTATAAATAGTTAGAAAAATTTTAACTCCACATTATATCTTATTTCCTTTAAAATATTTGATAATGGATACTTAATTCCTAAAACTATTAAATGTCTGTGGGCTATAAAGAATGTCCACCTTGTACCAAGGTCATATACCAAGTGGGCAGGTTTATTTGGAAGTTTATCTGTGGAGAATTGCAGAAACTCTAGTTTCCAGGTCACGGCCTTCCCATGGCTGTTCATTGTCCTCCTGTTTTTCAAGCAACCCCCCCTCTCATAAAATTGATTGTCTGTCTCCCTTTTAGGCCAAAGGGCCCTTCAAGTTCTCAGTTTTCTCCTTGGTGGTAGTCATCAGCTTGGAGTCTATCCCAGTGCATTTGTGCATTTCCTAATTATGGTTCCAGCTTTATGATAAATGCAGGGAGCTTCTTTTATAGAGCATACAGCTCGTGACAAGCATGCAATAAAAGTATGAAATGAACATCTTATTCAAAGAGGAGGATTACAGTCAAGAGGACTAGTTGACACAAATACACGTTGGAAATGATCCAGACAAGAGGAAAATTGAATATATTTCCTAGGTAATGCTCAAACATTGCTTATTTTATGCCACTGAAAATCATGAAAATTATATATTTGATTTTCTCTTCCTTGCACAAAGAAATACCATAGCATAGTATTGATGCCTCATTGGGTTGCTTTTCTTGGAACATGAAATTAAAAACATTCATTCAATAAACATACATTGACATGTGTTTTTTTGCCATACACTGTACTAGACATTGGGGTCAGAAAGCTGAAGACATCACCCTAGAGATATTTGTGAAGGATAAGATAAATAAGAATTGCAATGTGTTATGTGCTGCAAGCAAGCTACTTTTGATTTTCCAGGAAATCACAAAAAAGGAAAATGCAACTGAACCTGGTAGAGTTGAAGAGGACTTCACAGACCAGTGATAATCTAGCTGGGTATAAAAGGGCAAATATGATTATAAAAGGCAAAGAAGATTAGGAAACATATTCCATGCAGAGAAAGCAACTAGTCAAAGTCAGTGGAGTGAGAACATGAAAAATTCAGCAATAATGTTAGTTCATTATAAATGAAATGTAGGTGCATGTGTGAGAGAGAGATACACAGGACACTCAGAGGTCATTTCAGTATTCTCAGAAGGTATTGATAGGAGCCTCGGCAGAAGGCATGGCTGTGAGAATGGGGAAAAGAGGACAGAAAGAAAAGTTAGGGTCTTGAGAACTAGTAGTTGGGCAAAACAAAGGAAGAGAGTCCAGAAGTATACCCAGGGTTCTCACTTGAGAAACTTAGTGAATAGGACCACCATTAATTAAGATACATGGTGCATTCATGGGACAATATGATATATTTTCAGTATTGGGTCTGTTGGATTTGGGGGTGCCTACAGGATACACAGCTGAAGAATTTAGGAAAGGCAGTTCTGAAGTTCAAGAGAGAGAGAGAGATCACTTGTCACTGACACTTGAAAGCATGAAAATGAACAAGATGATACCCAGAGAGATTGATGGGTAAATAAATCGCTTTTCTAGGGGATGGGCAAAAAAGTTGACCTCCAAAAGACACTGAGAAAGCAATATCCCAAATGTAGTAGAAGATGAAACCAGAAGACACTGATAAGAGAAGAGTAATGGTGATAATCAGCATGGAAGGCAAAATACTTATTTCTCTATTTTCTTTATACATGACCACTTTCCATATCTCATCTTGATCTCAAAATTTAATTTAAGTAAAATACAACTTCACTTTCCTTGACCCAGAATGGTTCTGACATCTTTTAGGCCTATTAGTTCTCCTCTGAGTCCAGCCTGAATGCTCTAACACAATACAGTCTTTATTTCTCCAAGTGCATGGTATCTTCCTACTTCATACCAAGATGTTGGTACATGTGATATACCCACAGTCACATTACCATAAGCCAGTGGTTCTCAAAATGTGGTTCCAGAACCAACAGTTTCTGCACTTCTTGTTGGAAACAAATACTGATTCTTGTTGGAAATACAATAGGCCTCATGGCAGACATATAGAATAAAAAACTCTGGGTAAGGATCAGCCTTCTACAGGGTTCTTTGTTTTATGTGGGACCATGGATTGAACCTAGGGGCATTCTACTTCTGATCTATGCCCCCTTTGCAGTATTATTTTATTTTATATTTTCAAATAGAGTTTTGCTACATTTGCCAAGGGTTTCATTAAGTTGCTAAGCCTGGCCTCAAGCCCATGATCCTGTCTCAGTCTCTCAGGTACTGAGATTACAGGTGTGTGCCACCATGCCCAGCAGCCATCTGTATTTTCACAAGACATCCAGGTGATTGTGGTACTGGCTCAAGTTTGAGAGCCACAAAATGCTGATAGTTGTATTCTCCTAAATATCACAGATTCCCTGAAAACTATGTCAAGACTCCTGTCTTTAATAATGGATAGATGGAGTTTAGAATGAAAAGATTCTGATTTTTTTTCTTAAATTATATTATACTTCAACCAGACATGATGTTGGGAGTCTAATCTACACAATGATTTTTTTTTCCTGAGTCTTTGAGTCCTTATTATTGGCTAAATAGGGGAGAGATTGACAGAAGAGAGAAGGATTGACTCTCCAATTATCAGTTACAGTTAAAGGAACAGTAAGGAAATACCAAAATTGTATTACAGGAGTCTTTTTCTTAGTCTTTTGACAAGATGATTGCTCTAATGAGCCTTAATATCCTGTATTTTGCCTTAAGATATATGATGTATGTTTCATTGAAAGGTTGAACAATTCATACTTTTTGTATTCATGTATTAGTATATATGATATATATGTTTCTTTGATATGATTGAGAAATTCCTACATTGTGTATTAATTTATTCATACACAACCTCATTTTGCAAGAAACTGAAGCAGCATAAAGAAAATACATATATTAAAATAGTAAACTAAAACATAATATTCTAATGAGATGCAAATTCCAGCACAAAAGGGGTTTCCTTCTGTGCCAGACATTAACCTCCTAGCTACTAGAAAGAGGTAGGGCAACGGGAACGGGGTGATGCAAGGGAGAGACCATAGTAGCAGAACGCATTTGGCAAGAGTGGGAACAAACCATCATACTTTGTGACTGGACTCTGGACTGTCATCTCATCCAAGAGAAATATTCAGGATATCATAATTCCCTGAAATTAAAATTAAGATTGCCACAATTCATTAAAAATGAGATTATACATGTCACATATGTATGTGTTCCTGACTGACCACACAATGCCATTTCTTTCCTGCCCTCTCTCCAGAAGCCCTCATGACGAATACAGGCCTAACACAGCCAACTTCACCAGACAGCCTTAAGACTGTCTTCCTTTTCAATCAATGTTATTTTACTAAAAATTCATTAGCTAATCAGATATCTCTATATACTTTTTTAAAAAATTATTTTTCCAGCCTCATTGAGCTCCAAGTCCTAATACCTGGCCCATAATATTGCAACCATAATGTTTATGGAGAGCACAGGTAGGTGGAAAGGCACTGGGCTGGGAAAATAAGTGACTCACAGATTCTTTTATTTTGAGTAAATAAAATTTGACTTTATATCCTTAAGCCTCCATTTTCTCACCTCTGAAATGAAAATAAATAGAAAAAAAAAGTGCTGGATATGGTGGTGCATGCCTGTAATCCTAGTACTTTGGAGCCTGAGACAGAAGGATCACAGGTTTGAGGCCAGCCACAGCAACTTAGTGAGGCTCTCGGCAACTTAGCAAGATCCTGTTTCCAAATAAAAAATAAAATAGGGCTGAGGTGTTACCTGGAGGTAGGAGTCCCCTGGGTTCATTCCACAGTACCACCAATAAAAAAATAAAGTCAAGTAGATAAAAAGCTTTATTATTCTCAGCCTTTACTAGTATGGATTAAATAAGAAAAGAGTAAAATAACAAACTGTCTAGAATTTTCCCAGATCCACCCAATATGTCTGCTAAAATCTTCAGAAGTTTCTGGACGATCCAGGTGGGGGCTCCATTTCAAGTGAGCAGAAGTTGATTTATGATTTAGTCCATGGGCCATGAGAAACTCGAGGGTCTAAATTGCTGTTTCCTTGAAATTATTCCGTTCCAGTGAACTCAGATGAAATGAGGCAAAAGCAAGCTCTCATAGAAACCCTGGTGAAGCAAAACTGCTGATTCCCACGAGCCTCCAGCCTGCCCCTGATAAATCTGCTGACATGTCTCCACCAGTGTCTCTCACAAGGTTAACAGCAGCCCCATCCCCAGGCAGGAAGATGTAAAAGTGTCTCCTGACCTACATTCCCAGAGCTAACCCAGGTCATTTTTCTATCGGTCTTTGAAAACAGATCCAGCCAGATGTCACAGCCTCATGTCAACCTCTTCAAAGTGACAACTGACATTGTGGTGCTTGGAATACAAGTGTCAGGCTGTGTTAGCGAGTTCTAAGTCATCCAGAGAAGGAATGTTGTCTTGAGGGGGCAATGATAGTGGCCCCCATTTCTTAGGAACTTAATGCCAGGTAATGGTTGTTCTTTACATATAACATCTCATTTACATTCGCACTCAAGGTCTTTAATTTACAGCTGGGGAAACTGAGGCTTAGAGAAAACTTGAAATGTGTATCTTCTGAGAGATTCTCAATGAAACTTTTCAATCAAGAGAAGTTGACATCTTCCAGAAAGGAACATGTCAGGTCATTTGGCATCAGAGATTTAGTCACTAGGGGTAGATCACTTAAAATACCAGTGAAAGCTGGACATGGTAGAGCATGACTGTTGTCTCAGTACTTGGGAGGCTGTGGAGGAGACCAGCCTTAGCAACTTAGTGAGACCCTCAGCAACTTGGCAAGACCTGTTTCATAATGAAATAGAGTTGAGGGTGTGACACAGATGTAGAATACCCTGGGTTCAATTCCCAATAGCATGAAAAATAAAGAGCCAGTGAAGATCCTGTCTTTGCTTTCTTCTCTGCTGATGTGATGGTTAATTTTTGGTATCAACTTCAGTGGGCCATCAGATGTCCAAACTACACATTATTTCTTGACCCATCTGGGAGATTGCCTCTGAGGGAGATCAATATTTACATCCATGAACTCAGTAAAGAAAATTGACATCCCACTGTGGCTGGGGCATCATCCATCCCATCAAATGCATGAATGGAACAAGAAGAGGAGGGAGGAAGGATTTGCTCCTGTCTTCTTCTGACCCTCAAGCTGGGATTTATACCATCAGCCCCCGTTCTCAAGCTTTTGTCCTCAGACTGCATTAAACCACTCACTTTCCTGGATCTCTAGCCTGCAGTTGGCATAAATGTGCACACACATATACACGTTCAGTACCAATAGAATGTGTGTGTGTGTGTGAGACTCCTATTTGTTCTTTCTATTCCTCTGTAGAACCCTATTACAATAACGCAGCTGAAAAATATCACATTTTGCGAACTCTTCTACAGAGAGTAGCAACATTTCAGTACCAGTTGCCAAAGATCTGTCATGTTCTTCAGAGAGAATAAGGAAAGAAGCCTAAAGGTTCCTGATGAAGTGTGAATTTTGAAGCAAGGTAAGAAACATGAAGTTGGCTTTCAGAAGAGAAGAAATTATATCAAGAAGGGATGTGGTAGCAAAAAAAAAATGTAAAATCATTTAGACAAAGGTATTAAATGTATGCACCCTTTGAAACCTCAGATTTTAGAAACGTCCTGAGTCCTTTTGACAACCTCACCACATCTGACAAGGAATTAAAGGAAAATAAAATAGTGATGTGATATTAAGATCAGGAGTTTTTACAACCTGAAAATTGAGGATTAGATGTGTAGCTTTTCACTTACTGAGAATGAATTCTATGAAGGGGGCATGCCTCTATGGTGGGTTACAATCCGCATCTATAATATACTACACATGCCTAGTCCATGAATCAGGACAGAGACTTCCAGAAAGCTGTGGGAGAAGAAACATGCTTTGCAATGGGATGAGGGCTCTCCTCCCTTCTTGCAAGGTTTCACTAAATCTGGAGGGGAGGTGTCTCAACCATCAATGAGGTTTCGCTTGGTCAATGCTACGGTAGATAAGAACATCCCCTGGCTTCTCTGTGTTCTCTAAATGTCCGGAGCTGTCACAAATGGAAATATCTTTGAGAAGGTTCAATATTTTCTTTGTGACTTGTCAATATTACTCTTAGACCAACTCAAGAAAAGGACAAGGAAGAAATGGAAGAAGAGAGGGAGAATGGGGAGGGGGTACAGGTAGGCTAACTTTGCCTAATTAACAGGATGAGGACCCAAAGCTGAAACCTGGGGTGAGGAGAAGAACATGGACAAAATATTGAAATATGATTTTTGTAGGAAAAGAGAGACAGAAGCATAGCCATTTTTATGAATGAAGCTGGAAAGATGGGATGTGCCAAATCAGAGCAGAGTGTATAGGCAAGTCCCGTAACAGCAACCAAATCCAGTTAAAGGAGGGCTGATCCTTTGCCTTCAACATTTCAAATGTACCTTTTCTTCCAGAAAGGTGCATTATAAGGATCAGGTAAATGTCCTGCTGTAATCTCTGGCACCAATCTTCACAGTTATCCATCCACCTGGAATTACATCCCCTACTCTCATGTTTTGGGTATTTATTGCTACATATTTACCCGTGCCAAAATGAAGTGGTGTAAAATAACTCTTTTATTTTCCTCATCGGATTCTATGGGTCAGGAGTATAGAAGGCACAGTGGAAATGATTTGTGTGTACTTTGTAGTCTCTAAGGTATTAGCTAGGAAGGCTGAGGTGGCTGTGGTGGGGGCAAAGGTTCTGGAATTGTCTGGGCTAGAATCTTCTTCACTCACATATCTGGTATCTGGTCTGAAGTGACTCCAATTGGTCTCAGCGGAGACTATTGATCCACATGTCTCCTCTCATGTACTTGGGCTTCCTCACAGCATGGTGATCTCAAGGTAATTAGGGAGAGACTGGGGATCCACGACTAAGTGTCCTAGCAAAGCAGATGGGAGCTGGATCTTGTTTGTTGCAATATTAAAACCTCCCACAGTGTCTCTCCCATTGTACTCTGTAGGTCAAAACAGTCACCACTCTGCAAGAAGCAAGAGGAGAGAACACAGACCTGATGTCTTAAATGGGAGAACATGGAAGACTGCATGGTGTGCTTTAACACCATATAGTATCCCTAAACAAAATGCCATATCGCTGAATGCCCCCTTTCTGTTTCCCAAAACCTTGCCAAGTTCAGGGGGAAATGAGAGCAATCCTGGGCTGAAAAGTTCAGATACATATTACCTTGATGGACACTGGTTTCCTCTTAAGCCCAATGAAAGCTAGGGCAAGCTGGCATTATCTGTACAAAGCCACATTCTTGCCTGTACACCAGGACGGATGCTCCTTGGAATGCTGGTCACAAAAGCAAACTAAGCAAGCTGATGCTGATGATGTCACTGCCTCTGCAGCCTGGCATATACAAGCCCCCTCTGAGTGGGGATGGGTGCAGATCTGAAGGCACTGTGAAGAGGACATCCAGCTGGCTGCCACTGGACAAAACAGTATGAAGGAGAGGAGGTGCTGCTTGGTGAGGCACATGAGGGACAGAGGTGCTGTCAGCCTGTCACCACTGAACTCTGTTTGGATCAGTCACTCAGCACTTGTAATCTTTCCCTAATAATCCATATGATTCCCATGTGTCTGCAGTTACTTTCTTTGGCCTTTCTGGAACTGACTCCACTGCCCTGGCACAGCCGGGCTGTGGATGTGACACCCACCTCTCTCATCTTCTTGGGTGTCTCTCTCGTGTCTTGCCTCTTTATGCCAAGGTTTTAGACTCTCCTTTGGACTCCTTATTCCCCTTGACATATTTTGATATATGCCTGCTGGCAGTCACAGTTGTGGATATTGCATTTCCAACAGCAAAAAGTAAATGTTCCCCAGGTTTGGTAGGATTCTGGCTGGCCTTACGGTGAAGTGGAGTTATTACAAGTTTGGGGTCAGAGGAACCCAGGTTCCAATTGTCTTTCAGGCCCTATAAGTCCTGTGTATGTGTTATTTTATTGGGTCCTTGTAACAATTCCTTGATGAAGGTATAATTATTTCCCCCACTTAACAAGTGAGGAAACTGAAGCCCAGGAAGGTTAAGTAATTTGCCCAGGGTTCCACAGCTAGTGACGGAACTATAATTTAAATCCTCAGTTTTAATTGCAGTGCACACCCCTCTCTTGCTGATGTTCAGTGAATACTTCAGGCTGTCTGTACTGAGGCGTGCAGTAAGTAGAGGGTTGCATTTGCTGTCCGCCATCTTTGCATCATGTTTGATTTAGGGCCATGTAATCACTACTGGCCCATGAACTGTAAACAGGTGATACATGTTATTTTGTTTTTTTTTTCTTTTCAAATCGGTGCATATAATTATATATCTTAATGAGATATGAGCTGGTAGAGGCATAGATGCACACAACAATCATTTAACCCTTCCCCAATTCCTATCCCATTCTCTCCCCCTCCCTCTTTCTCATATTCAGCTTAGTGACTGATATGTTTGTGAATGTACATCATGTGCATTAGGATACTTCCCTCTTCTCCTCTCCCATCACCTTCAGTTAGTTCAACTTCTTTGCTCATCTAAGGTTTCTCCTTCATCTAGAGTCCCTCCTATGACCCACTTTCTCCCCAGCTTCCAAATATTAGGGAGAGTATACAATTTTTTACTTTTTGCAACTGACTAATCTCACTTAGCATAATCTTTTGCAGTTCTATCCTGTAATTTCTTTTTTTTTTTTTTTCGGTACTGGGGATTGAATTCAGGGGCGTTCTACCTCTGAGCTATACCCCCAGCCCTATTTATTTTAAATATCATGTCTATTTATTTATTTATTTATTTTTAATTTTTATTTTTTATTCATACATTGTAAGCATACATCTTTGTTAGGTACAAATTGATAATGTTATATGCGCTCACAATTCTCATTTGACCCCTTCCCCAAATTCCCACCCTGCTCCCTCGCCCTCCCTTCCTCTCAAGTTCAGTTTAGTGAGTGACTTTGATATACATTAGTGTGGCCCCCTCCCCCGTCCAACCCCTTCCGTTAAATCAACTTCTTTGCTTTCGAGGGTCTCTCTCCTTTTTCATCTGGAGACCCTCTTATGCCCCATCTTCTCCCTAGCATCTGCATATTAGGGAGAACATATGTTTCTTTACTCTTTGTGATTGGCTAATCTCACTTAACATAATGTTTTCCAGTTGCCTCCATTTTCCTGCAAATAACATGATTTTGTTCTTCTTTATGGCTGAGTAAAATTCCATTGTGTACATATCCCATAGTTTTGTAATCCATTCATCTGTCGATGGACATCTTGGCTGGTTCCATAGTTTGGCTATTGTGAATTGTGCAGCTATAAACATAGATACACATACGTCAGTCTGATAGTTTGGTTTCCATTCCTTTGGGTAGATACCCAAAAGTGGTATTGCTGGATCATATGGTAGGTTCATTCCCATATGTCTGAAGATCCTCCATACTGTTTTCCACAGTGGTTGCACTAGTTTGCAATCCCACCAACAGTGTATTAGAGTTCCCACTTCTCCACATCCTCGCCAGCAGTTGTTGTTGTTCGTGTTTTTTTATGATTGTCATTCTGACTGGAGTTAGGTGAAATCTCAAGATAGTTTTGATTTGCATCTCTCTGATTGCTAATGATGTGGAACATTTCCTCATACATTTATTGGCCATTTGTATTTCTTCTTTTGTGAAGTGTCTATTTAGATCCTTTGCCCATTTTTTGATTGGATTATTTGCTTTCTTAGCTGTGATTTTCTTGAGTTCTTTGTATATCCTAGATATTATACCTCTATCTGTAGAGTAACTGGCAAAAATCTTCTCCCACTCTGTAGCCCAGCCCTATTTTTTATTCTTTATTTTGAAACCGAGTCTCACTAAGTTGTGGAGTGCCTCACTAGGTAGCTGAGGCTGGCTGCGAACCTGGATCCTCCGGTCTCAGCCTCCCGAATGCTGGGATTACAAGCATGCGCCACCACGCCCAGCTTTCTTTCCTGTAATTTCTAAGACAAGCATTTAATTACTGATGCAAGACTCAGTTCCAGAGCTTTCTTTAACCTCAGACATAGTGACTGGAATTATACCAGGTGGCAGTTGCCCAATTTCCCTGAGTCCCCAAGCACCTACAATGAGCATAGGCCCTAGTCAACCCACAGTGGACGCATAGCATGAGTGGAACAAAGTATGTGTGGTTTCAAATGGTCATGTTTTTAATTAACCCACCCATAGTATAATCTGGATTATTCTGATTGACCACATCATCTCTTTGATCTTCAGTTATCTTGGTGGTAAAATGGGATAATTACTGCCAAGAGGGACTAGCCAAGAGTTGGATATAACGTATGTGTGTAAAATATCTAATTCTATATTTAACTAAAATAAGAGAGAATTGAGGTAATGTGTCACCATTTTCATGTAGACGAAGGACACATAGCATTGAGCAGAATGGGAATTAGGTGAGCTCAATCCCAGTCTATGGAATATAAAGATTTAGTCACTGTATGGACTGCCCAAAGCTGGCATCCAGCAGGGTCTCCTTCTTATAACAAATATTTGTCTGTCATTGTGTCAGTCAAATTTCCTTTCTTACAACAAATACCTATAATAATCAACTAATAAAAAGAAAAGGCTTATTGGATCAGAGTTTTAGAGGGCTTAATCCATGATTGCTTTTACGTCGTGGCAGGAGTATATGGTGGAGCAAAACCACTCAACTCATATCTGAGAAGTGAAAAAGAGTGAGGAGAGCTGGATCCTAAAATCTCCTTTAAGGGCATGCCTCCAATAACTTGAAGAACTCCCATTAGGCCCCATCTCTTAAAAGCTCCACTACCTCCCAATAGTGTCACTAGAGAGATCACATCTTTAACACATAGGCCTTTGGGGGATATTTAAGGTCCAAACGATAGCAGAAACCTACAGGATTTCATCAGAGTAGGCCTGTGCACAGAAGTTAGAGAGATGAGAGGTGGAAAGTGGGGAGAAGCAGAGTTGCTATGAACCCTACGTCTCCCAGAGCAGAAATGGGCAGTGGGCTGGAGGTAAGCCAGTAGGTGAAATACAAAGAGCACAGCCAACCAGGTCTCTGCTATCATATTCTGGTTTTGGCTACAAGAATAACTTTAGGGAACAGAAGTTCCCAAAATAGATTTTTTCCTTTCATAACCAAATAACAACCAGGTATAGAAAAATCATGTTTTAAAAGCTCAGCTTCATTTCCCCTTAGATGAGGAATTTTGAACACTTTCCCTGGTGGGAATCGAGGAAGTGCCTCTTATTCAAATGGATGCCAGTCTATGATTGTCCAATTATTCACCGCGTTCCGTCTTTGATGGCCCAGATGTTCTCAATTTCTTGTAATAGGGTCTTTCATCTGAAAAAGTCGTTCTACTCAGAAATGCAAAATCCTGTACAGCTCGCCAGCTTTTTTTTCTTGATGAGCTGGTATAATTGGCCTTCAATTTGCTTATTGTTTTGCAATAGAAAGCCCAAGTTTAATTTCATTTCTGTAAACCTGTAGACAAGAGCTGATCATTCCACCACTTAAGTCATTCTCATTACAATCCACTCTGACTCTGCCCACCTCCCCCATCTCCATCCTCATGATGAGCTTGTGGTAAAGCCTCTTATTTCCTCCTTATTTTCCTACTTAAGAAAATGACTTTTTTCCAATGGCACAATATTTAAATTTGATTTAATATCACTTATTGAGCATTTCTTCTGGAAAAAGTTACATATATTAGCATATGCAATGACTTTTCAATAATATTTAATGACTAATCAATATATTAACATTGTTAGTCACCAGTCTAACTGTATCAATCAATATTTATTGGGCTACTTCCACTATTTCATAAACTCCGTGAGGCCTGTGGAAGTTACATATGGGGTCTTTATCATTCATTTGTGGAGGCTAGAAATATTCATATCAACAAAACAGAGCAAATTACCAATAATAGATCAAAAAATTCACTCACTCTAAAAGCATTAGTTACTCCAACAAACATGGGTGAAATATTTTACCATGATTAAATACTTGAAGATCAATTTTTTCTTCTTGTCTTTACACTTCAAATCTTTTTAACATTAATAAAAGTTTCTTTTTTTATGTCTGAGCCCACATCCTGCATTAAGGAGACTCACTTTATGGTTAAGGAAGTTGAACTGTCTGATACGTATTCTAGACGGTGGCAGAGAGACGCATAGTTATTATAGCATTGGTTCTAGAGTCAAACAACTTGGGTTCAGATCTGTGGCTACCTCCTTGCTTTATGACCCTAGTCAAATTATCTTCTTATTCTCAGTGTCTCTATCTAATGGGAAAATAAGACTTACATCATTAAATGTCATGATACATAGAGAGTACTTAACACGGTGTCCAAAACAAGCACATGTAGTCATTGCTCTTGGTCTCCAAGTTGTGGTACATTGAGATTTCTGGCCACTTGAATCAAGATTGCCTAGCCCTCGCCGCTGCCAATGCCTCATCTCAGGCTGCACACTCTGAAGACAGAACTGCCACTTCTTCTTGGCAACTAGTGAATGGGCTCATTTTCCTCTCCTGTATATCTCTCAGAATCTCATCATCTCCACTCAGTGGAAAATGATTCTGTTAGGTCATACACAGATTCAAACAGAGGAACTAGAAATAACCAGAAATTACTTATACCAGAGAAATGTCAGGTGAGACTGCATGGGCCATTCTTCCAAGAACACTTCTGGTAATTGTATAGATGAAAGAGAATTGTGAAGGTTTTGTAAGCCTTTCTTTCTTCTTCCCCTTCTTCTTCCAGATGACAGGAGCCCTCAACAGACCTTTGTCAGAGAATAATTTTCCAAAGCTACCAATTTGGATCTCAAAAGCCCAGACTCAAAGGAATCCTCAGTTTGCTATCTAAAATAAATGCCTGAATAGCTATCAGTTAAGATACACACAGAGCAGATAGGAAATGGGTAGCTACATTATAGATTGCTCTGTGGATTCAAGAGGTCTTTGTCTGAGGACAATAGCAATATAGAAAAAAAATCAGGTTTTCAGTTACAGGCCAGTCAGATTATTAAGCAAGAAATAAAATTAAATCTAATTGAATCATCAAGGTCTGCACCATTAGAACAAAATGCACATACCACCAGACATCCTTCCCCAGATCTCTTGGCCCAACTCTCGGAAAGGTGGCTGGGTTATAGGCAATCTAATACTTCCAGGTGTCTTTCTGGTTAAGTACAATAAGGCTTTATTGTTTGTAATTAAGTAGGGTTGATTCACAACCATGAAATTGTTCCCCTGTGCTTGTCACCAAATGAGAATCCTCTCAAGATTCTAGACATGTTACCAATAGGAAATGTACTCTATTCATTATTTGAATGTTACTAAATTTAAGCTCTATGAGCAGGATGGCCAGGAAAATAATCATCTGTCATCCATAATTGTGTTGTCAATCAATTTAAATCATTTAACAGTAAGGTTTGATTTTTTACCTATAACTGCTGTTGGCTGCATTTTATTCAAAGGGGGGAAAAATCTATCTGTAGCTATGTATCTTTTGTGCTCAGATCTGCTTTCTCCTCATAAGTTCTATTTCAGTTGACGGCACCAACACACACCTCATCCATCATCTTTGACACCTCCTTCCCCCCCTCTCTCACTTCCATGTCCAATCAGTCACAAATCCTGGTAATTCCATTATCCACATAGATTTCATATCCACTCTTTCCTCTCCTTCACACTGCCATTTACCTTATTCAAGTAGGAACTGTCATGACAGGGCACCCCAAAAGAAAGGCATTCTGGGAGTTTCCAGAGGGAAAAATCTACTCATGGCAATGAAGTGATAGCTTTGGGAACAGATTCAGGTGAAAAGAATGAAACTTTTCAGAGGAAGACTACCAATGTAAGTCCCTAAATGCCACAGACGTAAGAGAAATTAATCTAATTCAGATCAGAGTGTTTATCTGAATGGTCTAATTTTAGGGGACTAGGCCAAAAATTTATATATATATATATATATATATATATATATATATATATGCATGACAATAGAGAGCAGTCATATACAACATTAAAACAAATGAAAATCAAAACAATGTTTTCTGATGTTCCTGTTTAGATTCAAATAAGACTAAGTATATAAAGTAGGATCAGGCAGTTTCAACAGCAAGCAAGCAAGAGCTAGATGTCAAAATTAGATCTAGAAGTCTCTCCCCAAGAACAAACCATTTACAATATGTTATATACAGATAAGCCCCTGGTAAACATCCCATTGGCCATGGTTCCCCAGGAGAGAAACAATCAACGAATATCTGAATGATCTTCCTGCTTTCATTTCTAAATTGATTCAAGCAAGGCACTGGGCCTTGGCTTGGACAATTATTGATTATGTGTAAGTGGAATTGTATTTAAATTTCCTATCTCACTTTGATTCTAAGAAGTGCAGTCTACTAACACTCTAGCACTGATAACTATAATCAAGCCATCATAATAATAACAATTACGATAATGATAATAACAATATACTTGTATCACACTTTACAGTTTATAAAAATGCATGACAAGAGGCTTTCACATACATTATCTCACACGTAAAAGGGTATTTTTCTACATTAACAGAGATTAGCCCCCAGAGTAAAACGTGTAAACAGAGTGAGTGATCATCTGTGAATTAATCTGTCATGGTCTTCGTGGCAGGTCCTGCCTGCACTCTTCCCAAAGCTCTGTATTCTGTTACCATTCCTGTGCACACCAGCCTGACTTATAAGAGTTAGCACCAGATCTTTGTTGGCTGAATGACTTGACCTGCCAAAGCCAACCAGCCTGTGCATAAGGGGGAGATGGAAGTGCTTGGGAGTTAACATCTGTCCAGATGTTCACATCCTTAACCCATGACTTACAAATGTAGGCACATAAATACCCCAGCTCCTTTACCTCTCATATAGAACAATTTTGAAGAATGTGTTTTACAATACTACTGCCCACAGTAGTAAGTGAGGCTCAGGGCTGCCCCCCAACTTCTCCATTATCACCTCCCTGTTAGTATTTCATGTCCCTGAAATTCCCACATAAACTACACATCTTCAATCCTCATCTCCGAATCACTTCTAGAATGAACCCTTGTAAATCAGTGTCAAAATAACCATGATATTCTGAATCAATGGATGGCAGGTGGCATACAAAGGACAAAAGTCATGCTAAACTGAACAACCCGGATATCCATCTGGAAACCAATCTTCTACTTAAGATATACCGCTTATTCATGATAAGGTAGTTGCTACTATTACCACTCATTTGTCATTACAGTTCAAGTATTGAACCATGAGTGGACTATATGGTAGAGTATGATTAAAAATCAAGTCATTGACCTTGCCCATCCAGAGTTCATGTTCTGGTGGTTACAGATAGTCACCAAAGCAAAGCATCAATCCACAGTGAATGGGACAGGACCACGAGATTAAGGTGTGTAGTAGGAGAGGGACTGATGACTATTTACCAATGATCTCCTTAAGGTATGACCAAACTCAGAAAAAACAGAAGAAGAAAAAAAAAGCCACCTCTCTCTGATTGCATCACAGCCAAATCAGGAAAGCCAACTGTTAGCAAGCTTAATTCACCACCACCATCAGCAGAATGGCTGTTAATAAAATATCATCTTATATTCTAAAACAAAAGGACAAAACCAGAAGTACTGATCCTAGCAAGTCCTCAGAGATCTCGATCTCCGTTTTTGTCACAAACCTTGTTTATCTATCAGAAAAATTGATGCCTTGCAACCAGTTCTTGTAAGATCCGTCTCTGTCTCTCAAGACAGAGTAGAAATAGACAGATCAAGTTACAAGCGTGTTTTGTTGGAAGATAAATGCTTTCCACAACAATGCACTAAAGAACAAAGAGCAGAGTGCCTCCTCTAATCGTGCTATCTCTGATTCACAGAATGGGCATTGATACGTTCACTTAAGTGTAAAATCAGCTATCTCCACCCCTTCTTTCCATTCTCAAACATAAGCAAGATTATCTTAGGGGGAAAATATAGCATTTCTTTGTACAGGTGATAACAAACAGATGTAACTTCTTTCTCTAAGAAGCCATACAGAATGAATATATAAAAAGTTTCTGGAAGTATTGTGGTACATTGATGGCAGTCTCAATACTGATTACTAATAGGTTTGTCTAAAGTCAGTCAACCACATAGGATAAGGACAGAAATTTAAATAGCAGGCTGCAGTCTTTGGAGCTATCTGCTTATTTTCGAGATAGTTACATTCTGAAAACCGCTTTTTACGTACTGTGATTTCTTTGGGTCCTCAGAATAGTTTATTATAGATAGATAGGCACACCACAAGATCTCAAAAGGTAAACAGCTTTTAATGTCTTCCATGCAGCAAGGAAGACTTAATGATCACCATAGAATTTCCTTAGGCCTGGCAGACATGCCTACTTTCCCAGGTGGCCTCAGACAGGCAAAGAAAAAAGCAGGCCCTCAAGAGTTATGCATACTAAAACCAAGTAAAGGCATTACAAGAAATGCAACTATAGACCACTATCTCTTATGAACATAAATGCAAAAATCTTCAATAAAACATTAACAGAATCTAGCAGTATATTAAAATAATTATACACCAGAACTAAGTAAGATTAATTCCAGAATATACCAGGCTAGTTAAAAAAATCAATTAATGGAATCTACTGCAGCAACAGACTAAAGGAGAAAAATGATATGATTGTATCATAGGTGCAGAAAAAGCATCTGATAAAATCCAACACCCATTTATGATGAAAGATTCCCAGTAAACTAAGAATAAAAGGGAACTTCCTCAAGTTGATAAAGATCACCTACAAAACCCCTGCAGGTAGCATGATATTTAATGGTGAGAAAACCAAAGCTTCCCTAATAAAATCAGGAGAAAGTAAGAATGCCCTCCCCCCACCAAATACTGTTTTTGTTTTTTAACACTGTACTTGGAGTTCTAGCTAATGCAATAAAGTAAGAAAAGGAACAAAAGATATGCATATTGGGAAGAAATAAAACTGATTTTTTTTCTCAATGACATGGTTATCTATGTAAAACATCAGAAAGAATGAAACTACAAATCCCCTGATAACAATAAATGGGTGTTGAAATGTTGCAGGATATAATATTAATGCACAAAAATCAATCATGGGCCTATATACCAGCAGGTAACAGGTGAAATTTAGAGCACAATTTGCATTAACACCCCAAGACACTGAAGTAGAAATATTAAAAAAATGAAAATATTTGTATGAGAAAAACTTTAAAACTCCCAGCAAAAGATATCAAAGATGTGGGGAGATAGTCCATATTCATGAACAGGGAGATGCCATCGTTTCAAGATGTTAGTTCTTCCCAATTTGATTTACAGATTTAACAACAAAATCCTAGCAAGTTATTTTGTGCATATTGACAAACTAACTCCAAAGTTTAAATGGATGGGGAAGAGATCCAGAATTAGCAGTTCAATATTGAAGAAGAAGAAGTACAAAGTCAACTTTATGACTTACTTTGAAGCCATAGTGATCAAGACAGTATAATACAGGCAAAGGAATAGACAGATCACTGGAACAGAATAGAGAGTCCAGAAATCAAACTCCATAAATTAGTCAACTTCTCTGTCAAAGAGGAAAAGGCAAAACAATGGAGCAAAGAGATTTTTCAACAAATAGTGTTGGAATAACTGGATGTCAACATTCAAAAATGAACAGAAAATAAAAGAATCTAGACACAGACTTTATACTCTCCACAAACAAATGAACAAAAAAAAAATCCAAAACAACAACAAAAACCCTCAAAATATATCATAGACCTAGATATAAAAGGTAAAATAATAAAACTTCTAGAAGACAAATAGGAGAAAACCTAAATGACATTAGCATAGTCATGGATTTTTAGACACATCAAAAGCATGATCCATGAAAGAATCAATAAGCTGGACTTCATTAAAATTAAAATCCTCTGCTGCTAAACTCAATGTAAGGAGAGTGAGAAGATAAGCCCCCAAAGAGGATAAAATCTGTGTGAAAGATACATCAGGCAAAGGCCTGTTATGCAAAACAGAGACCTCTCAAAGCTTAACATAAAGGATATGAACATGTTTTTAAAATTTGGTAAAAGACTATAGCAGATACCTCACCAAAGAAGATATACAGATGGAAAATAATCCTATACAAAGATGCTCAACATCATATGTCATTAGGGAATTGCAAATTAGAAAACAATGAAATCTCACTACATACCTAGTACAATGGCCCTAATCCAAGGATCTGGAGCAATAGGAATTCTCATTCACTGTCACAGGAATGCAAAATGGTACAGCCAGTTTGGACTGCAGTTTGACAGTTTCTTACAAAACAAAATTTACTCTTCCCATATGATTGAGCAATCACAGTTCTTTCTATTTACCCAAATGAGCAGAAAATGTATGCCCATGTGAAAAACCTACATAGGGATACTTCTAGCAGCTTTATTTATAATTGCCAAAATGTGCAAGCAACAAAGACCTCCTTCAGTAGGTGAGTGAATAAGTAAATTGTGGTACGTCCAAACAATGAAATATTATTCAGTGCTAAAAAGAAATGAGCTACCAAGCCATGAATACACAAGGAAGAGACATACATGCATATTACAAAATGAAAAAAAAAAAAAAGAACTACCTGAAAGGGCTATATACTTATGGTTCCAACTAAATGACATTCTGGTAAGTGAAAAATTATGGAGACAGCAAAAATGTCAATGGGTGCTAGAGGTTAGGAGGAGGAAGGGATGAATAAGCCAATCAAAGAAAATTTTTTGGTCAATGAAACTATTTCTTTGTTACTACCATGTTAGACACACACACACACACACACACACACACACACACACACACACACACACATACACACACACACACATATCTCAAAACCCATAGAATGTACAACACTAAGAATGAACTCTAATGTAAAATATTGACTTTGAATAATAATTATGTGTCAATGTAGCTCATTGATTGTAAAAAAAAAATTGCACCACTGTGTTGAAAGATAAATAATTGGGGAAATCATGCATGTATGGCATGGTGTTGGGTGTATATATGAACTCTGTACCTTCCACTCAGGTTTTTTTCTTTTATTGGTGCATTGGAATCATATGCCTTGATGAAGTTCAGGGTGATAGAGATATAAATTCACACAAAACTCAGTGAGTCCTCTCCCAGTTCCCACACCACTCTCACTATATTCTCACCTTCCCATGCTTGACATAGTGATTGGCACTGACAATTTTGTGTATGTACATCACGTCCATTGAAGTATTTCCCTCTTCAAGTCTTCCTTCCCACTCCCCTCTCCCTCAGTTAGGTCTCCTCCGTCACTCCATTAAGGTTTCTCCTCCTTTGGAGTTCTTCCTGTGTCCCAATTTCTCCCAGTCTTCCACAAATGATGAAAAACATGTGACCTTTCACTTTTTGTGACTGACTAATCACATTTGGCATAATATTTTCCAGCTCCATCCATTTCCCTACAAATTACATAATTTTGTTCTTCTTTATGGCTTAGTATAATTCCACTATGTGTATATCCCATAATTTTGTAACCCATTCATCTATTGATGGACATCTCAGGTTCCATAGTTTGGCAATTATAAATTGTGCAGCTATAAACATAGATATGCATATATTACTAAGGTAGTCTTTCCATTCTTTTGGGAAGATACCCAGGAGTACACACAAATATATAGCTCTCTCCTCAAAATTACCACCAAGAATTTGACTATACTTCATGTTTCCAATTCCTCACCTATAAAGCTCTTTCTATCCTTACTCTAATTGGCTTTTGCCTTTCCTGCTGTGCAGAAACTGCTTGTTGGTCACACTTGACCTTCATGTTGCTAACTCCAGTAGTCTTTGTCAGTCTATATTGTACTTTATGAATCACAGCATTCATCAGTTATGCACTTCCTTCTCATCAATTTCCTTCCTTCACTTGGATCCCATGATGCTAGACTATCTAGATTTCCTCCCACTTTGCCCATTCAGAGTCTTCAGTTGAACTCCCCTTCTTTACAAATTCATAATATCAGAGAGCCACAGGTCTTAGTCCTTAGTCTTTTCTCTCCATTTACTCTCAGCCTCAGAATTTAAGATCATATGTATGCAAAAACTTCCAAATACATAACTCTAACCCAAAACTCTTCCCAGAACTCTAAACTTATACATATAATTGTCATCATTTCTCCTTTGACATATTTACAAATTCATACTGGATTTCTGATTGTTCCTCCTCAACTACTCAGCCTGCAGTCTTCCTCATTTTATTGATTGCATTTGCTTAGAACACCTTGAAGACAGCTGTGGTTTCTCTCTTTTTCTCCTACTATACAATCAATCTCTCTGCAAACCCTGTGGAATCACCTCTTCTTTATGTTTACAATCTGGCTGTGTGTGTGTGTGTGTGTGTGTGTGTGTGCGTGTGTGTGCGCGTGTGTGTGTGTGTGTGCGTGTGTGTAGTGCTGGGGATTCAACCCATGAGCATTCTAACTCTAAGCTACACCCCCATTTTAATTTTAATTATTTATTTGGAAACAGGGTCTTGTTAAGTTGCTGAGAGCCTTGCTAAGTTGCTGAGGCTGGTTGAACTCGCAATCCTCCTTTCTGAGCCTCCTAAGCCATGTCCAGCTCAAGTCTAGCCTTTTCTAACCATCCAATCTGAACCATTACATCTTAGCATTGTAACTCCTCTTCCTATTTCTACCTTTGCCCCTTTATTTTACCTTCTAAGTAAAGCTAGAATTATCCTCTTAAAGTGTATGGCACATACGTATATAACTGGGCTTGGTGGGCATACTTCTCTAATCCCAGTACTTGGAAGGCTGAGACAGGAGGATTACATGTTTGAGGCCAGGGCATAGTAATTTATCAAGACCCTGTTTCAAAATAAAAAGTGAAAGGGACTGGAGGTGTAGCTCAGAGACAGAGCACCTTTGGATTCAATCCTCAGTTCCACACACACAAAAAATATATGGCACATTTTTTCATACTTAGGGTTAAGCTTTCCAATGGCTCCCATTTCACCAGAAGAGAAGATAAAGCCCTTCCAAGACTGCTTAATCACTACCTCCCTGCCACCTTTTCCCACTTCTCTCCCACCCCTAACTCCAATTTGCCTACATAGACCTCCTTCATGTTTCTTTAACATACCTGACACTCCTCCCTTAATGCCATTACACTATTTTGTCCTTCCCTTGTTTCTAAGCCCCTCCCCTTTATTTCTGTTTAACTCAATACCTCCAGCCCACCTCATTCAAGCCTTTGCTAAACTGTAACCTTCAAAATGAAGCCTTTCCTGTTCACTTTAATTACAATTACAACCAACCAGGAAAACCCCCAGTGGAGTGATGGAGGGGGTCTAAGGGAGGACGGTGGTGGGGGAAAGGGAGAATTAAAGAAGGAAACACTTTCCATTGATGCTGTATACATATGTTAAATTATCAATGCCAATCTCGATGATATAGGGGGAGGGGGAGGGAGTGAGAAGGGAGCCGGGGGAGATTCACAAAGTGCTATGCACATGTATGTCACTATCACTCTGAACTTACATATGATGTAAGGCTACAATGCACCACAAAAAAGTCTATTTTTAAAAAGTTCATTGGTATTGAGTTAACAACAACAAAACAATTGCATCTCATCACCTAACTTTGGCACTCTGTACTTTCACTCTTCGCTGGGCTCCATGTTTTCCTACATCACTGTGTTAGTCAGGGGTCTCTGGAGGAACAGAATCAACAGGATATGTATTTGTGTGATTGATATACAGATTTACGCAATCAGAAGCTGGATAATTCCAAAATGGCCACCAGCACATGGGAGAGCCCCGGGAACCCGCAGCTGTTCAGTCCACGAAACTGGAGCCTCAGAATAGGAAGGACAGATAATGCAGTCCAAATCCAAGATGGAAAGGTCTGGAAACTCCCTGGAGAATCACTGGTGAAAATCTACATGGGATGAGTGCAGGAGCTGGAGTCCAGTGTCTTTGAGTGGTGACAGCAGTAATTGATGTAATCAAGATTAGAGATGCCTTTACACCTTTTCCTCCTTCTACCTGTTCTTTCATCAGGGCCCCAGCCTATTGGACAATGCTGGCAACATTCAGGTAGGACTTCCCCCCTCCATTCTCTCTATCATTCATTCATTCATTTCTGCATATTGAATCCAGGGGTATTCTACCACTAACTTATACCTCCAGAACTTTTGGTTTTGAAACAGAGTCTTTAAAGGATGCTGTGAATCTCACTAAGTTGCTGAAGCTCACCTTAAACCTCCTGTTTCAGCCTCCCAAGTACTGGGGTTACAGGCAAGTGCCACCATGCTGGACTCCTGAAGTCTCTTAATCCTAGATGTCTCTCAGTCAATTGAGTTTACAATCCAGATTAACTATCACAATCACATTCTCGGCTGCTGTTCAATAGAGTTATCTATGAAGTTTGTCTCTTATTATATTTTCCCCTTGTTAAAATAGAAGCACCAGAAGGACAAGGATCTTGTATTTGGGGGTCACAGATCTATCCAATGCTAGTTTCTAAAACAGCGCCAGGCAAATGCTAGACACTTAATAGATATTTGTTAATCTAATTAAGGAAAGGACTGGAAATAGCTGGTCAGTATATAGAAATTAGGAAACAAAGACACCAAAACATAAGGTAGTGGTCTCTATTCTTATCTTTCTTTGAATCACTATTTTTCAGCTTTTCCTGGGTTCTTCTGCATGGTGATCTTATAAATAAACTTTTTATTCCCATTTAATTTGAGCGAGCTTTATTTCTTACAACCAATACATTCCCAGCTAGAATAATCACCATATTTCTTCCAGCCTGTGAGTCCATAAACTGTGACTACGATTTATTAGACCAACTTCAAAGACAGCCTCTGGACTCCAGGCTCTATACCATGCAGGCAAATCTACCTTCTATTTAGCCTTCAAGGTTTGCCTCTTGTAAGAAAACTTTCCTGATGCCAATAGAATACTTGTAATTTTTTCTTGTAGATATTTTGGAATTTGATGATCTTCAGATTATTAGGTAATGTATTTGTGTTTCTCCTTAATTGGGAAATTTTGCCTCCCTACAATAAATTTGTAAGCAACTTGAGAGCATGCATAATATGGTAATAGCTGATATTTATTGAGCTGATATTTATAGGTGCTGTGTACTGTTTTAAACTCTTACATGTATTACCTCATTAATCATCACAACAACCTCAATAGGAGATATATATGTTATTACCTTCATTTGCTAATGAAGATACTGTGGCCTAGAGTTTACTAGCATGCCCAATATTACAAAGCTAGTTGGAAGAGTAATTAGGATTTGAAATGAGTGCATTTGAGCCCCATGTCCCATGATCATAACCACTAGGCTATTTCAGACACCAATTGGTATCTTGAAGTACATTTAAAGATGTGTGGCATTCAAAGTACGTTCCCATTACTTGAAGTGTAGCTCACAGATCAGCAGATTCAGCATCATCAGGAACTTGTTAAAAAATGCAAAATCTAGTCAGGCATAGTGGCACATGCCTATAATCTCAGTATTTGGTGGGGGGCTGAGTCAGGAGGATTTCAGGTTCAAGGCCAGACTCAGCAATTTACCAAGACTCTCAGCAACCTAGCAATATCCTGTTTCAAAATAAAATAAAAGAGTCTGGTGTGTATCTCAAAGGTAGAGTGCTCCTGGGTTCAATCCTCAGTAATGTGTGCACGCACACACACAGACACATACACATAGAATCTGCTCACTCTCCTTGACAACCCTATTAGGATCTGCATTTTAACAAGATTTTTAAATGATGCAGTATGCACATCAACATTTAAGAAATATTGAAAGATCTACTAACACTCAGAAAGAGGAAAATGAAGGAAGATCCTGAGGAGGAGCGAGGAATTCAGGGTGGAGGTAAATGTTGGATAAATAAGTCAAGACTTTCCACTATCCACTATGGAAGTGTTTCAATATTTCAAGATCAGTACCAGTTGTAGGTACTTACCAGATGTAGATCCATGTCTTGACCTACTATGAATGACGACAGTCTCTTGTATATTGATCCCTTGAGACTTCCTAGCATCCAGGTGAAGGTTAGAGTCACCAGAGACCCAAGGCTTATGTACAGAAGCCATAAATTGCTTCATCTGGGATTCCCATGAACCTGGTCTAAGCAGAAGTGAGTCTGATGGTGAACTCCCAAATCTCAGCAAACACTGAGAATGATGAGGGAACATACCATCCCTTACGTGCCATAGTATCTAAGAGCAGCCGACAAGTTTCATTGTATCTTGAACACTTATGTTATAGTCACCTGCATGGTGCACCCCCACTGACCCTTAATAAAAGTCCATGGACCAGCTGGTATAGATCTCTCTCAAAAACCTAAGAAGTCAGATGCACAGGTGAAGATGTACCAGTTGGAGTTGAAGAGGCTCCTCACAGAGCATCTCCAGGGGACCTGAATCTCTGCCTTCATCCATATAAAATATTTTTGCAGCTAATATGCCCTATCAGTGGCATACAGTCCAGCTGCAGGATGATTGCTCTAACAATGCATGAGTTTTCTACTAATTAGAGCATTGCCATTACTTTGAAATTCTTCATATGAAAACATTCTGTTGGATTTGAAACCCATTTGCGTTATCACAAGAAATCTCAACTTTACATTTGTCAGTGCAAAGAAAGATGAGCTGTTAGCTCCTTTAAATACATTTCGACTGTTGAAAATTTGTGAAGAGTTGTAAAAATGGTTTCAAATATTTTATCAGAATAAATTTTCTTGCCAATGGTGGCTAGCAAAAATTGTGTGTGTGTGTGTGTGTGAGTGTGTGTGTGTGTGTGTGTGTGTGTGTGCATGTGTGTTAATTAATGGGGACTGAACTTAAGGACATTCTACCACTGGGCTACATTCCCAATCCTATTTTATTTTTGAAACAGTATCTCGCTAAATTGTCCCAGCTGGTCTCAAACCTGTGATCCTCCTGTCTCAGCCTTCTAAGTACTGGATTATAAGCATGCACCACTGCATCTGGCTTAAAAAAAGTCATCATTAGAACATTATACTAAAGAATTGAGGATAGCCTTGTTGAGCATAAAACCTGATAAGAAAATTCATGTTCATGGAAGGAAATGGCTGAGCATGATCCAACGAGTCCAACCTACCTGCCTATAATACATAGAAACCGTGAATATAATACAAAACAGACAGTTGCTTTAAGGCACTGGAGAGTGTAGAGGAGATGTATTCCATTGGAGAGTCCAGACCCAGAGGAGAAGTATTGAGTGTAAAGATTGTCCACAGCTTTTAGCCTGAGGCTAAGTATGGTTGGCATGGAGTATGAGGCAGTGGGTGTGCTCAAGGGAAAGTCACAGCTTCTTGTCCAGAGGAATTATTGAATCTGGGCCAACCATAGCCACTGAAGAAAGAGGAAAAATGTCACAGATGGAACCCATAACTCTGGTTAACCCCAAACCTTCAATGCACAAGGAAGAATCAAAGTAACTCAGGTAAGTACCAAATGTCTGAACTGAAATGAGAGCAGCCAGCCAGGAATCTAGGGTGAGTCTGCAGGTCAAGTCCAGCTTAGTTAGTTGTCCACTGAAACAAAACTGGACTAGTACTCATTAGAGGAAAACATTAAAATAATACAGTCTCCATAACTGAATATTCTTCATCTAGGTTACAACAAAATTAACCTGACATATGAAGCAGAGAAATGAAATATATCCTCACAAGGAAATCCACCTGATGTGGTCAGGTCCACTATGATAACAACACACACAAGCAAAAGTGGATTTAAAACCCATTGTTATAATCATTAACTCTCCTCTATGAAGTAAAAGAAAGCATGCAGATGACAAACAAAAAGATATAAACAAAAAAAAGGTATCTAACCAACTGGAATATTTTATAACAGAAAAATACAATCCTTGAAATAAAATGTCCCTAGATGAGTTTTTGAAGTTGTTAGCTTCCCAGAATGCCAATGGCATAGGAAAGATTAGGTGAACTTAAGAAAAGATCAGTAAAATTTTATAATATGAAGGAAAAAAACTAGAAAAAAATGAATAGCACTTCAAGAATATATTGATTAAAATAAAGCCATGTAACATAGTTGTAATTTTAGTCCCAAAAGGACAGCAGACTACAAGTCAAGTAGAAAAAATGTATTTGAGGCTGGGCGTGGTGGCGCACGCTTGTAATCCCAGCATTTGGGAGGCTGAGACCGGAGGATCCGGGTTCGAGGCCAGCCTCAGCTACCTAGTAAGGCACTCTGCAACTTAGTGAGACTCGGTTTCAAAATTAAGAACAAAAAATAGGGCTGGGGGTATAGCTCGGAGGTAGATTGCCCCTGAGTTCAATCCCCAGTACCACAAAAAAAAAAAAAAAAAAAAGAAAAAATGTATTTGAAGAAATGATGGCCAAATATTCCATGTTTACGGAAAGAAATAAATTTACGTATTCAGAATGCTCAGTTAACATCAAGCAGGATAAAAATTAGAAGCAAATCATAGTCAAATGTTTTTTTATCAAAACAATAAAAGGTGAGCCAGGCGTGGTGGCGCACACTTGTAATCCCAGCATTTGGGAGGCTGAGACCCGAGGATCTGGGTTCGTGGCCAGCCTCTCACTCTGCAACTTAGTGAGACCCTGTTTCAAAATAAGGAATAAAAAATAGGGCTGGGGATATAGCTTGCAGATAGAATGCCCCTGAGTTCAATCCCCAGTATCGGGAAAAAAAGGGCAAATAATGAAAGAAAATTTATTACTGGATTAATAGAAGACTTGTAAGAAATTATAATGTCCAGAGGAGAGTAGAACAATATTCTTTTACAAGTGCTGAAAGAAAAAGATGTTGACATGAAATTCTATATCTAGTGAACTTTAAAAAAGAAAACACAGGGGAAGTAAAGTCATAAAGAGATAAATGGAGACCAAAAGAATTTGACAGCAGACCCACCCAACCAAGAATGGCTCAGAGAAGCTCCTCAAACTGAAGGTAAGTTATATCCCAGAGAAGCTCAGGTTTTTCAGGAGGAAATGACAATTATTTTAGTAAATACAAAACTACTTTTCCCTTGTAATTTTGTAATGATATACATGAGTCTTTGAAGGAAGAAAATTACAAACTTGTTCTGTGGATCTGTGATATGCGTAGATAATACAGAGACAGCAGCCAATATGGACCTATACAATGGCGAAGCTGATATATTTTTCACATAATGGTATAATAGTCTCTGTGAGGTCACTGTTAAAAATTAAGAATTTACACATCAATCTAAATCAACACCACTAGAATGTAATGCAAGAAGCCAAGCCAGTGCTTAGCATGCGTGAGCCCCCTCCCTTCAATCCACAGCACCAAAATCAAAACACAACAACGACAAAATCAAGCTAAAAGATAATAAGAAATTTAAGATTAAATTCTAAAAATACTCAATCTTTCCTCACAGTAACCTGCCCCTCTCCTCCCCAAATAAAACAGAAATAAACAAGAACAGAGGAAACAAAGCATTGAAAATGAATGACAAAATAGTAGCCCCATGTTTAATCATATCAATTAATAAATCAGCAAATCAGCACTAGAGTATAGCTAGGTGGTAGAGCCATGCCTAGCATTCCCTAAGTCCTGGGTTTAGTCCACAGCATCATAAAATAATAGTAAAATAAAGCAAATCAATTATAATTATCAAATATCTTTAATCAATTGATATTTTATAGTACATCTTATTCAACAACTAGAGAATACACTTCTTTACAAGGCACATGGCTCCTTTAACAGACCATATGCTATGGCATGAACAAACCTTAGTAACTTTAAAAGTACTGAAACCAAACAGAATGTTTTCTAATCATAATGGTATCAAAGTAAATGAATAATAATAAAATATGTAGGAAAACTCCAAGTATTAGTTAGAAAACATATTTCTAAATAATCTATGGGTCAAAAATTGTAAAAGACATTAGAAAGTGTTTTGAGTTGAATAAGTCAACAGATAGAAATTTTAAGGAATGTAGCTAAATAGAGTTCAGAGGGACTTGCATAGCTTTAAGTGCTTACAGACATCTAAATTCAATTCTTTGTTTCCAAATTAAAATTCAAAAACACTATGGAGAAAACTATACCCCAGTAACTGGAAGTAAATAATTAATAAAGAATAGAGAGAAGGAATCAGTGAATTTTTTGTTTATTTGTTTGTTTGGTACTGGGAATTGAACCCAGAGGCAGTCTACCTCTGAGCTACATCCCTGGCCGTTTTTATTTTTTTGTTTGGAAACAGGGTCTCACTAGGTTGCTGAGAATCTCACCAAATTGCTGAGGCTGGGCTTGAACCTGTGATCCTCCTGTCTCAGCCTCTCAAGTACTGGGATTAGAGGTGTGAACCACCTCTTGTGGCCATCAGTGAAATATTGAAAGAACAATATGTAAATCAATGAAACCCAATGCTGGTTCTTTGAAAAGTTTAATAAAATTGACACACCGCTACCTGGGAAAGGGAGGGAGAGAGAATGAAAATTACCAATATCAGGTATCACTAAAGATTATATAACCTAAAAAGGAAAATAAATGAATAGTATGAAAAATTTCATGACAATAAACTAAAAACTTAGATGATATTGATAAATTCCTTTATAGATACAAATTACTAAAACTGAGCCAGGAAAAACTAATAAACTTGAATAGCATTGCATATATTAAAGAAATTTAATTTAAAAATAAAACTTCTCATAAGGAAAATTCACAGTTTTCACTGGTAGATTATAGCAAATATGTAAGAAAGAAATAGTACCAATCCTATGCAAACTCTTTCAGAAAATAGAGGCATGATTTCTCATTTTATGAAACTGTATTATACTACTAACGACCAAATCACATCATGGTTTCCTGGTGCCAGGAGATAGGATATGGAGTCAACTGAGAAACAATGGGAGGGAATCATTGATGTGACTGATGTATATTCTGATCATCTTAGTAGTTACAAGACTGAAAATGATCATCAAAACTCATCACAGAGGGGTCATATGTTTTCTTTCATATGTGGAAGCTAGAGAGTAATCGGGTTATAAGAGGGACTTTGGATAATGGAGGAGAAATCCCAAAGGAGTGAAGGAGAGGGCTTGGGGAAGGAAGTGGAGGGACAGAGAGAATTAATGAAGGAACAATTTCCATTGACATTATATACATATGGGAGATTACCAATGTCAAACTCAATATCCCGTATGGGGTAGAGGAGAGTGGGGAGGGAGCCGGAGGAAAGCCCACCAAATGCTGTGTGTATGATGTATGTCACTATCACCACGAACTACGTTATTATGGAAGACTACAATGCCCCAATAAACGTATTTTAAAAAACTCATCACTGTTCATTTAAAATAAGTGAATCATATTGTATAATAACATGTCTCCATAAAGCTGGGAACAATATTAGGTTGACAGAAGCATGTTTAAGCTTCGTTTAAAAAAAAAAGGGAAGGGCGAGGAGAAAGATCATGTTGGGAATATTTACATGAATTCAATATTGATTAATGTTAGCAATGTCCCTAATATGTTCCTAATATTGTCTATTTTATTTTCTTATCTAAATGATATGACCATGTGTTCCATGTTTGTGCATTCAACTAACCCTGGATCAAAAAATGTATTTTTCAAAAAGATTGCAAGTGAGCTATGCATGGTGGTACATGCCTGTAATCCCAGTACTTGGGAGGCTGAGACAGGAGGATCACGGGTTTGAGACAAGCATCAGAAACTTAGCAAGACCCTGCTTCAAAAAAAAAAAAAAAATAGAGCTGGAGGGGTAGTTGAGTTCAATCCCCAGTGCCAAAAGTAAAAACAATACAAAGATTTAATCTGTACTGAACATGTACAGAGATTTTTCTTTTCGTTTTGCCTAAACAATACAGAATCATAACTATTTGATGGCATTTTCATTGTACGCAGTATTAGAAGTATTCTAGAGAGGATTTTAATGTATAGGTATTTTGTGCATAGGTATTTTGCAAATACTATACCATTTAATAGAAATGACTTAAATCAGAAGGGGGTCCTAGAACCAATCACACAAGGGATATCAAGAAAGGACTGCATTATTAGTACTATTATTATAAGTAATAAGAACAAGAACTATATGGTAATAAAAGTTATGTAAAATGGGGACTAGAAACTGGAATCCATCCATCTAGAAGTATAAGCAATTTGTTTTTCTTTTTGGTAGTAGGGATTAGACCCAGGGGCATTCTACCTCTGAGCTAGATTCTTAGTCCTTTTTTTTCCTTTTTAAACAAGGTCTCTTTAAGTTACTGAGGCTGGCCTTGAGCCTGCATTCCTCGTATCTTAGCCTCCCAAGTACTAGAAGCATAAGTGGTCTTAATTCCAGGTCCCACCTTCGACTATTCTCCACACTCTGGTCTTATATAACTCAGAGAAGAGATAGAGTTTGAGCTCTTAGGATTTTTTTTTTTTTACTCCACTTGGTAGAGGCTAGTCAAAGTAATGACCAAACAGAAGCATTTTCTGTAATGATTTTTTTTTTCTGTTTTTATGGGCTAATATTTTCTAAGGGAAGCAAAGCACTCAGGCCTCATTTTCACTCTGAAGGCTACATGATTTTGCACAGCATCACTGAAGAGCTGCTGGTTAAATTGCAACTTCTGTTTACAAAAGATCTATCTTCCAGCATAATGATGTATGTAAAAGGAGGCGCACAGCTCTCCTCCAAATCCATACACTCCATTTTTCCTCTCAGAGCCACCAAGTGAAATTGCAGTCTCAATGACAGAGTCAATAATTATTTAATTCATGTAGAACATACTGCATTCATTGAGAAGCCAGCAGCGAGCGGTTCTCGGCCACGACAAACGACACAAGCCTCCTGGGTGCGGTAACACAGCTGATTGACTACACTGTGGATACAGAACACACAGCTGTGGCAAGCAAGTAGAATTGAGCAGAGTTTAATGTCTGTCACTTACACAGTGATCGTGTAAGCAGAGCCTTGATGGGGAGCCATTAAAAAGAGCAAGCAGGGCACCACCGTGGCACATGCCTATAATCCAGAGGCTTCAGAGTCTGAGGCAGGAGGATCATAGGTTCAAGGACAGCCTCAACATCTTAGTGAGACCCTGTTTCAAGTGTTGTGTATATGTATGTATCTAACACTCTGAACTACATTATGGTGTGAGACTACAATGCACCAATAAATGTGCATTATAATTATTATATATATTATAATATATATATATATATATATATATATATATATATATATATGATAAAACGGGCTGGGGTTATAGTTTGGAGATAGAAGCTCCCTGAGTTCAATCTCCTGTACTCTTTAATAAATAAATAAATATGGGCAAGCTTAAAAAGAAGAGAGTGAGTGTGTGCTATCTGGAGAAATAAACGAAGAGAAACATTTGTAGAAAAGTCTTAGTTTTTATCTCATAAAGACCAGAAACTCTCTTTGACAGGTAGATATATCTTAGATGAATAAAAATGAAAAAATAAATTCCTTAATAAATTACTTAAATGCATTGTGTTTACTAGATAAAATTTTGCAAGCTACGGTTCCCACAGCAGAAGATAAGAAGGCAGCCTTCTTGACATCATATGGGGTAGGGGACCACTGGTGCACATCTCCTCAGTCATTTTAAATTTGGGGACAATGAATCAGAAAAATTGATATTTCAAGAAAAATAGTTTCTGCATCCTTGCTTTGCTCCCTTAGGTTCCTATTTTTTTTTTTCATTTCTAACTTGCTTCTAAGTGTTCAGTATGTCTAGGCCATCTTCTGTGGTCAAGGACTCCTTCTTCCATATGTATGTGGCCCCACCTGATTATTTGTCATTTTATACATCTTTTTCTCAATACTTACTATTCCAGGACTCTGCTAGTGAATCTGATAAGCACAATGCAGACACCAGGAAAGTGTAACCCAATTTCCTCAATCTTTCAGATAAGACGTCTTTACTAAACTCTTCTTATTCAAAATATGCCAGGAAATAGGAACTCTTATACACTGTGGTTGGGATTGTAAATTAGTACAACTGCTATAGAGATCAGTATGGGGGTTCCTCAAAAGAGAAGAACTACACTATGACCCAGCTCTACTACTCTTGGATATCTTTCCAAAAGAATTAAAGTCAGAATACTATAGTGATATATGCATACCCATGTTAATAAATCCTAACACAATTGACAATAGCCAAATTATGGAACCAACCTAGGTGCCCATCAACAGATGAATGAATAAAGAAACTGTGATATATACACACAATGTAATTTTACTTAGCCATAAAGAAAAATAAAATTATGTCATTTGCAGGAAAGTGGATGGAACTAGAGAATATTATGCTAAGTCAAATCAGCCAGTTTCAGAAAATCAAAGGTCATATATTTTCTCTCATATATGAAAGCCTGTGAGAAAATAGAAAACAAAAAGGACTTCAAATAAATAAGAAAACAGACCAGTAAAATATAAGGGGATTGGTGGAGGAAAAGTGGGGAGGGGGAAAAGGAGAACTGATGAAGGAAACCGTTCAAATGCTGCTATGACTCTATATGAAGGTATCACTACCAACCTCACGATGTGTACAGAGAGGGAGAAGGGGAGCAGACTGGGGTGTGCAGGGAAATACACCAAGTGATCTGTGCATGTATGTTTGTATCACTTTGAATCTCACTATGACGTATAATTACAAGGCACCAATAAAAGCATTAAAATATGTGGGGAAACTGAAAATGGAAAAAAGGTACCATCTTGTAAGGAAAAACTACAGCAAAGGACTATGGTTAATTCTCAAGAGAAGAATGATACTAACACTGAGCATTGAGTTTTCCGTAACCATAGCAGGAGCTTTCTCACCTACCTCTCTCACAACATCAGGAAAGGAGATGTCCATTTAGCTGGGTATGAAACTGAGACTCTCGGAGATTAAGCATCCTGGGTAATATTAGTCTGAGAAGGATTCAGTCTCATGTTACTAACCTCAAAATATGTTTTTCCACTAACGTTTCTCTCATACAATGTCTCTTATAAAAGGTAAGTTTTAGCTGCAGGAGACTCTAAAACCTGAATTCATGGCTCATTTTTGGTCAGAAGAGACATGGAAATGGATCCAAATGTAGATGGAAGTCACTGTCTTTCTTGACAGATATTTTCTCTGAATGTGTTTATTTATATATAAATCCTTGAGCATAGTTTCCATCATTTTAACATTTAACCCTTCCTAATTAATAATGATAGCAAGAATTTGTCAATATTATAGGACAATGTATTTTTAAAAGTATTTTAAGGTATATGTATTATCTCATTTTCAGCACCTAAAGTTCTTTTAAGGCAGAAAAGCAAAATATTATTATACCCAGGTTGCCCAAAACAAACAGTTTGTATCCAGAAACACAAAGAATTAGAAGAAAAGACAGAGCTAAAGGAAGATTTTCCATATTGTGGGACAGTGGTTTTGAAGCTAGCTCACATGCACCTCCAGGAAAGAGAAAGCTTAATTAAAATATCACATTAAATATAAAGCTACTCAGATTTCACTAGAACCAGAGAGGACACAGTGGTACCATTTATTCTATCTCTTAGCTTTACACAGTCCCTCTATATCGTCAAATAATTGTTTCATCATAAATTAAATTAAACTTGTTCTTGATTTTGGTAAAAAATAATATATGCACTATCAAAAAAGAGAAGATGTTTCTTCTAAAGTATATATATATATATATATATATATATATATATATATATATATATATATATATATATTTAGTACTGGATTAAACCCATGGGAATTCTACCTCTGAACTACACCCCTGGCCCTTTTTATTTTTTATTTTGGAACAGGGTCTCATTACATTGCTGAGAGCCTCACTAAGTTACTGAGGTTAGCCTCAAACCCATGATCCTCCTGTCTCAGCTTCACAAAGTACTGGGATTATAGGTGTCCACCACTATTCCTGGCTAAAATTATATTTTATTTATTCTTTTTTTTCAACAAATCTTCACTGACTGATGCAAAATGTGAGGTTTTCCTGAAATAGTTCAGCTAAGTCACTAAACAAACATGAAAACAACAAAGAAAAACAAGCCTTGAAGAAGAGCTAGGGGAACAGACCAAAACAAACAAATAAAACTCCCAAAACAAAGTCCCCACAGGAATAAACCTAACTTGCAGAACTTGGTAGTTTAGCAAAACAGTACACTGTAGAATATTATTTATTTACCCTCATCAGCATCTCAAGGGAATACCCTACTACATATCTCTAGCTCAGGAAAAGATAAAAATATACAAAAGTTTCTACTGAATATATATATAGCTTTGGACCATCATACAGTAAAAATATCTTAGGTAGAATCATTGTAAGTTGGGGAACATCTATTGTTATATTTCAAGTTTTGCTTTCATGGCTTAATAATTGTTCAAAACATTTAGAACACAATGAATAGGAAATTCATTATTCTCTTCCTCATTTTAAAATGAATGTCTCTACTGTTTCTTTATAACTATGTTGATGGCTCTTAGTTTAAAATGCTGTCATGTAAAAATGTATGTTCCTGCTGGATATGATGGCACACACCTGTAATCCCAGTACTTGAGAGACTGAGACAGAAGGATCTCAGGTTTGAGGACAGCCTCAGCAAGTAGTGAGGCTCTCATCAACCTAGTGAGACTGTTTCAAAATAAAAAATAAAATAGAGCCCGGGGTGTAGCTTGAAGGTAGAATGCCCCTGGGCTTAATCCCCAGTAACACACACACACACACATACACACACACACACACACACACACACACACACACACACACCACAACCACAGAAAAAGATGTATGTTCTTATTATTAATTTTAAATACTTAAAATACTTGCTTTTTAAAGCATATATGGATATTGAGTGTCATCAAATATCTTTTCAGAATCTCAAATCATGGTATTTTCCCTCTCTTGAAACTTTAATGCAACATGTTAATATGACTTCTAATGTTAAACCATTTAGGGGAATCAATAACTCGAAATGTAACAATATACTATGCAAAATTTCCTGCCTTCTACAAAAAATTATGAGACATATGAAGAATAGAGAAAATCTGACCCATTTGAAGGAGGGGAAAAAGCAGGTGTAGATTCCCACAGTTCCCTGTTCATTCTTTCTTTGTCCTCAGCAAAAATTTCAGAGTGCCTTGAATGCTCTGTGGCTTGGAGTGGAAGAAAAAGGAAACATTGCTACTGATTTTACAGAAATAAAAAGATTGAAGGAATACTATGAATTACTGTGTGTCAACAAATTAGTATAAATGAAATAGAAAATTTCACAGAAAGATATGCACCATCAAAACTGACTCAAGAAGTAATAAAAACTCTGAATAGATTTATAACTATAACAAGGAGAATCTAGTAATCTAAATCTAACACTTTCACACACACACACACACACACACACACACACACACACACACACGACAGGACCATATGGCTTCACTGGTGAAAAATACCAAATGTTTAAAGAATTAACAGCAATTCTTCACAAAATTTTTCAAAAACAAAAATAGAAGAGGAGGAGGGAATACTTTTGAGTTCATTCCATGAAACCATATTACTCTTACACAAAAGCCAGTGAGAGGTAAAAAAAAAAAATCATTGCAATATTCATAAATTGAACTTAGTAATTTAAAAAATAATAATAAATAACCAGGTGTGTTGGCTCGTGCCTGTAATCTCAGTACTTGAGAGACTGAGATGGGAAGATTGAATATTCAAGGAGGGTCTCGGCAACTTAACAAGGCTCTCAGCAACTTAGAGAGACCCTGCTGAAGGTCTAGCTTAGAGGAATACTGCTTCAATCTCCAGAAACACTACAAAAAGATAATAATGATAATAATAAATAATTACACAAAACAACTAAATGGGATATCATCAAAATTAAAACTATTGTCTTCACAATGGACAGCTTCAAGAAAATGAAAAGAAAACCCACAAGTAGGAGAAATATTTGTATATCACATATCTGATAAGGACCTTACATCCTGAGTATATTAAGAATTTCTACAGCTTGATAATAAATTAACACATAATACAATTTAAAGAAGAGCAAAGATTTGAATAAACAGATTTCTCCAAAATAGACATAAAGTGCTTAATAAACACATGAAAAGATGCTCAACATTATTCATAATCAAGGAAATACAACTAAAAAACACAATAAGAGGGCTGGAGGTGGATCATGTGTGAGGCTCCGGGTTGGATCCCTAGCACTGGAAAAAACAACAACAGATACTACTTTACACCCACTAGGATGGCTATAATAATAATAATAATAATAATAATAATAATAATAATAATAATAATAAAAAGCAGATGTGTTGGTGAGTATGCTATGAAGTTGAAACCCTCACATGTCATGCTGCTGGCTGGGATGTAAATAATGCAGTTGCTATGGAAACACTGACAGTTCCTCCAGGTTAACCTTAGTTACCATATGACCCAGCAAATCCACCCCTAGTCATATAGTCAAGAGGGAAAAAAAGAAAAGAAAACATGAAATATATTCACATAAAAACGTATACCTCAATGTTTCTAGCAACATTACTTGTAATAGCCAAAAAGTGGAAACAACAAAACAGGCAGAAGACATGAAAAGACATATTATGGTTAGATATAGAATGTTCCCTGGAGACCTCATGTATTCATGTTCATATATATGAAATATATAATGAAATTATATGTTTCAGTCATGAGATTATAATCTCATCAGTGTATAAATCCACTGTAATGGATTTACTAGGTGGTAACTTAGGGAGGTGGAGTATGGCTGCAGAAGGTGGGTCTCTGGGGGTGTGGTCTTAGAGACTGTGCTTTTGTCTTTGAATTCCCTTGCTTGCTTTCTCTCTTTGCTTCTGGCCTCCAGGACGTGAGCGCAGAGCCCTTGCTATCCCTATCTCTGCTTCCTGTCACCATAACCTGAGCTCTGCCTCACATGTGCTGAACCCAAAAATGTCTAAAAGTGGTGAGTAAATAAGTTGTGTAATCCATTGTTTTAGATTATAGCAATGGAAATGTTGGCTCAGACAAGATATTTTACAAAAGATGTCAAATAAGCCTATAAAGATATGTTCAATGTCATTAGCCATTAGACAAATTAGCCATTAAGTCATGATGAGATATCAGTACATTTATATGAGTGCTAAAATTAGTGATAATACCAAATACTGGTGAAGATGCACAAAAACTGGATCATTCATAGTTTTCTCATGGGGACATAAACTGACACAGTCACTCTTGGAATTAATGTGGCGTTTTCTTACAAAACTAAACATGCAACTATCATGTGACTCAAGATCTGCATTCTTGGGCATTTATTTCCACAGAAATGAAAGTTATGCTCACATGAAAACCTGTACATGAATTTTCATGACAGCCTTGTTTCTCAAACTGGAAAAGAGATATTTTCCAGCGAGTGAATAAACTGTGGTACATCTATACCATGGAACACTAATCAGCAGTGAAAATAAACAATTGATACAAGTATCAACTTAAATAAATCTCAAGGAATTAGTTGAGTGAAAAAAGCCAATTCAAAAAGTTGTATATTGTATAAAATTATTTGATAGCTGAAGGGCAATATATAGTTATCCCAGCCCTGTTGTAATGTTCAGGACAAGTCAGAAAGACATAGACCACTCACTTAACCAAGTACAGGTTTCGGCCAGTTAACTACAACTGAGAAAGAAAACTAGATAAGATATTCAAGGGCAGTTGGCATTTTATAGAATGCAGACTTGGTTGTTAAAGAAATGAAGATTCCAGGGAGCAGAGAGTTGGATTAGCTTTAGAATTAATGAATTTGTATTCTTAATGCAATAGTTACTGGAGTGAGTAAAGGAAATAAAGTGGAAGGGTATAAAGTGGTGATCAGAGGGAGGGATGCTTGAAATTGAGGTTTCAGAGGAGGTAGCTATTGGTGTTAAGAGGGAATATAGATGATCCTCAATTTATGATGGCGTTACATCTTTGATAAATTCACTTTAAGGTGAAAATAGCATAAGCTAGAAATTGCATTTAACAAAGCTAACCTACTAAACATTCTGGTATAACAAACACAACATGCTGTAGAGTATCCGTTGTTTCCCCCTTGTAATTTCAAGACTAAGTAGAAGCTATTGATTTTGGTTACATCATGAGAGAAGATTGTACCCCTTGTGCATAGCCTTGGAAAAGATTAAAAATTCCTCAAAAGACTAAGAGTGGAATCACCATATAGCCTAGCTATACTAGTCTTTGGCATCTTTCCAAAAGAATTAAAGTCAGAATACTATAGCGATATACATGCATACCCATCTTAATAAACTCCCGCACAATTCACAATAGCCAAATTATGGAACCAACCAAGATGTTTATCAATAGATGAGTAGGTAAATAAAATGTTGTATATATACACAATGAAATTATATTTGCCATGAAAAAGAACAAAAATACGTTATTTGCAGGAAAATTGATAGAACTAGAGAGTATTATGGTAGGTGAGATCAGCTAGCCTCAGAAAGTCAAAGGTTGTATGTTTTCTTTCATATGTGGAAGCAAGAGAGAAAACAAAAAACATAAGGGACTTTGACTATATAGAGACACTAGTAGAAGACTGAGAGGGCACTGAAGAAGAGAGAGGAGAAAGTGAGAAAGGGGGACTGAAGAAGTGAACAGCTCAAATAATGCTGTGTCCAAAAATGAAGATATCACTACCAATCTCATTAGCATGTACAGGGAGGGAGGACCAAGGAGCAGGGTGGAATGTGGAAGGAAATACACCAAGTTCTGTGTGCATGTATGGTTGTAACACTTTAAACTTCACTACAATATACAATTTTCATGCATTAATAAAAGTATTAAAAATCCAAAGTATGGGTCGACTCACTGCATATCACTTTCATACTATAATAAAGTTGAAATCTGGAAAATGGAATCATCCACCCTAGGTCAGGAATCATCTGTCAACCTGGACAGAGTGGCAGCAGTGTCGTGAAGGAAAGGTGGTTGTTGGTGAGGAAATCAGACCCCAAGATTCCAACAATAGGGATAAGGAGAAGACAGTGAATCAGATCCAAAGAACTCTGAAAGAAAGGGAAGAAGGTGGGAGAGGGGGATATCACGGCTGTAATCATGTCTAAGATCTCCCCAGGATAAGCAGTGTGGAGATGTAAAGTAGGGCAAGAAAGACACAGCAGCACAGGGAGGGTCTAAGAAGGGGCCCAGCCTGCAGTTAAGTGAGTGTTTCAGAAAGCTTCAGGAGGATGGGAAAGAGGATTTATGGGAGGCAGATATGAAAAGGTGGAATTATAGGTTATACAGAGTAATACGGAAATAGGAACCAAGAGGTAATGGATGCATGGCAAGTTTGGGTTTCCAAGTACCTCAAAGCTGTTCGGTCAGATGGGAATGTTCCGAAGAGCTCCTTTATGGCATACAGGCCATAGTCCCAAGGGTTTGGGAACCTTCTACTTGAAGAGTTCTGAATATGCTACCATGATTTTTATCAAAAATCATTATTATGGTCTGAATCTAGACTGCCCCCTCCCTCCCTGCAAATCTCATGTATTGGGCAATTGCATCCATGTTCAGAGGCAAAATGATTAAATCATGAGGGCACTGACCCATCAATGGATTAATCCATTGGATGGATTCATAATTCGAATGGACTACTGGGAGGTAGTAAAAACTGCAGGCACGTGGTACATTGCTGGAGGAAGTAGTTAACTGGGGCTCTGGCCTTGGAGACTAGATCGTCTCTGCCCCACCCACAGCATCTGTTTCCTGGCCATTATGGACCGAGAAGATTTCCTCCACCATGTCCATTCACCGTGATGTTGTGCCTCCCCTCAGGTCCAGGTGCAACCAATCCTGCCAACCACAGGCTGAGACCTCCAAAATCAGGAACCAAAATAACTGTTTCCTCCTCTAAGTTGTGCTTGTCAGGCATTGGCCACTCAAAGTGGAATAACACAAATACAGTTTAGCTCTTCCGAAAGTGGCTGGAAGAACGATTATGGCCTTTCACATGGGGCTGAATGGGGATTTGGGTACTGAGTAGAGCAGAGTACAACCTGAGATGAGGAAAGTTTCTATGAAATAGTGGCAAAGCCAAAACTTAATTTCCCCAATATATCACCCGTGCCTCAGAGAGAGAGAGTGAGAGCCTGGCACATGTTCAAGAATGAACAAATTAATGAATGAGTTAAGAATGTAGGGGTTCTGGAATTCATGAATACTTTGTCTTAAGAAGTTGGGGGATTTAACTCTTGTCATAAAGCCATCCAGGAAGTAAGGGCCACCACATGTATTATGGGGGAAGTCAGGATGCTTTTATAGATCATAGCAAATGCGCTTGACCAGTAGGGAAGGTGTTGTACTCTCGATCCAATGGGTGTTATTTTGAGTCTATTGATACCCTCAAATGTGACCCATTACCTTCCAGAAAAATCACAGTATTCAAAAATCACACAAAGAAAAAAAAAAAAACACTGAGATTTAATGTGGTGTATGGCTTGTGATTGGAATAGCCCTCCATTGATAATTCATATATTCACTATAAAGTCCATGAAGGGCCATCTGCTTTCCACATACCAAATATGTCTTTCCTAGGGAAAATAAGCACTGCAATTCTAAATTGATCCAATTCCTGGTTATTTTCTATTATTCTGGTTACATGGCATTGAGCTCTCAAAACAAACTTAATTTTCATCACACAGAATAAAGAAATATCAGCCACACTGATCTATTAGGAAAAAGGTAAGTCGCACAAAATCAAATGGCAATATATTGCCGCTACTCTAAAAAAGAATTGCTACTCCAGAGAATACTCCCTTCCTAAATGGCTATAAAGGCCCCACGCTCCAGAAAAGTCAGAAGAAAAATTACCTCCCAGCTCGTGCATTTATTTTTACGGCTGCAGTTGATTGCTCCCTCCCATTCCTGCCTACAACATACTCCAGTGCCTGTCAATTCCCAGACCTAATCCTACACCAGCGTCCCAAATCCCAACTGGGCCAGTTTACTGAAATGACATGATACGGTCGGCTTTGGCAAGGCAACCAAGTCAAGAAGTATAAAGCGAATGAGTCTATCTGTCTTTATAAGTGCATTGTGAACTTTATAGTTTAATATTAAAGTTGCATCATAAAAAATGGCTCATAAATGGCTAATAAAAGCCTAGTTTACAGCTTATAAAGTGCATCAGTACTTTACATGGGTTGACTGAGAAAGATTTATGGGAAAGCTCTTTGTCTCCCAGTTAAAGATTATTCTCCCCCATTCAGAAAATAAAATATAGTAAAATAAAAAAATAGCTATTGAAAAATGACCCTTTGGCTGAACTCGGCATGAGACCAAATTTGAGGCCTCCAAGAAATCCAAACCCGATATGCTGCTGCTCATTAATATCACAGGAAATGCCTGGGGTTCCATAGCCAGCATGGCCACCAGACAGACCCATAGTGGGTGGTGCCTGGAGGACTCCATGGGAGGTTCAGATAAATTGGCAGTAACCTTGAGACCAACTAAAGGCTGCACAACCCTTAGGATGAAAGCATGTGTTAGCTTCAGTCCTATGGGTACCAGGAGCTTTGTAAAAACCGCAAAAATGCCATCATGCCAAGCTTTAAGCCACAGGACCCATGGACTCTGCCTCCAAGCACGTGGAGTCTCCTTTAATGAGTTCCGCAAGATGGCATGGCCCTCTCTCCCTGCCTCTCTCACTGTCTCCTCCACTTAATGCATTGCTGATATATGTGCCTGCGATTCACTCACCCCCTCCACCCTATTTCACTTTTTATTACCCATTGCACCACTTTATCCAGGTTTATATACTTCATTATGTTCTCCGCTGTCACTTCTCTTATTTCATTTTTGATTTTTCTTTTAAATGAGGTGGCTGGCAGCTGCATCGCCACTGTAGCCCCTCCTGCTTCCTCACACCCTTCTGTGTGCTGCCAGAGACCGAGGCCTTCCATTATGCATTGCCCACAGACTCTGGACACATTGCTGATGAGGCAGAGTTCTGTGGAGCCCTGCCCTGGGCATGGGGGTGAGAAACCTGGGCTCCTGCCTTGGTCTTGACACTAGGTCACTGTGGTGCTTCTGAGCAGGTCAGATGTCAAAGAGAGTGCTTGTCTATAAATTGGGATAATAGCTTCTCCACTTCCCTCTCAAGATTCTTAGTAGGACTAAATGAGATTACAGCAGTCAAAAGTTTTGAATATTCCAATTTTCTTTCAAACCCTACGAAATTATGTCAGTCATTAAGGGGAGATTCTATCACCTCCCTTTTCAACATATTATTCTTACGCCTTAAGATCAGTAATCAATGATGTTGCTCTTCCTCATATACCTTCTCTTTTGAAAGGAACAGTCCCATGTTTTAGAAAGAGAGCCATTCAGTCATCCTTGTAAGCACAAGCATTTATAAAGCCGGGTGCCAGAGAGGGATGGCTGAAAAATGGAAGAGCACAGATTCTGTCCTTGCTCAGCTTGCTAGAACCAGGAAAACAAGCTATGCTGTAAGAATCACTCGCGGGAGGGCAGGAGAATTGCATACGGGCCTCTTCATCAGATACATGACTTAACCTACATCTTGTGGGCAGGAAGGGTTCTTCATAATCCTTAAATCGCATCAAATGGATTTTCATTTTAGACATTTGGAAAGTGAGGAGGAGTTTCTCCTTCACGAGGCACTTTAGCTCTGCCCAATATTGGTGACTACAGCTGTTTGGTCCCTATAGGGAGCAATTGGAATGCAGGACCTTCTATATCTTTATTTCAAGCTGCTGAAGAAAAGACAAATTTTATAATCAAGTGTAGCAAATGCAAAACTAGAGAGCTTTGTGGGTCATATTGCATATCCTCTTCAATTTGAAGAACTTCCCCCAACACCCACAAATTAAAAAAAAAAAAAAAAAAGCTCAAACACACTGTAGCTTCAATAAAAGTTTTGTGACAGTTGTCATAGGGGGAAGATCATGGCCCAAGGTGAACCAGTCAATGCCTTTCCTGGAATTCAGTGACCTGAATATGGGAAGAGAGACAGAGCTTTCTTCTGATAATAATGAAGCTGGAGAGATGATATGAGATGGAACGAAGGCTTGACTTAGATACCTGGATATCTTCAGTTCTTCTCCAGTACTTCCAGTTCACAAGAGCAAATAACATCTCCATTTTGTATCAGCCAGATAAACTGGGTCTTTGGCACTTGTGATAAAAACAAAAACATTGTCACCAATATATCATGACATCACAGGTCTTCATAAACAGTGCTCAGTCTACCCTTCCCAGTTTGTTTCTGACAGTACCCTCACCTGCCAACTAAATGCCCACCATGAAGAATAATGTATGGCTTCCCCAGCGCCACCATGCCTTCTCATGAATTCATATTTGCATTTTCTTTTTCCTCTCTTTAGAATATGGTTCCCAGTTGGTATACCTGGAATCCTTCAACTCTTCTCTCAAGGTTCTGCTCAAATTCTATGGCCACTCTGAAACCTCCTGCCACACTATAAACCACTGCAGCCACAGTGGTTTAAATATCCCATGATCACTCTCAATAAGATTAGCATTGAGTTACCCAGGAATAAGAATGGGATTAAAAAACAAAACAAAAAAAACCCTCAGGATGAACTGGCTCCTGTCATCAAGGAGTTAACTGTCTGATTAAAGAGTAAGATTAATTCCATGAAACAATATGAAAGAATGTACAATCAAGCCCCAATTTGGGCAGTGCAGATTTTAAATGCCAAAGGAGTTGAGAAAAAGAAAATCCATCACAGCTGATTCTGCAAAAAAACTCCCAACTCGTGGCTCACATGCATATTGCAGCTGAAAATAGTACACTCCCACCAATTGTACCGCCACCAGCAAATTATTGAAATTTTCTCCCTGCCAAGGGTGAGGGAGGGGGAAAAAAAGCAGGGAGGGAGAGAAAACACAGGATTATAAACATTCTCACCTAGAAAGGGGAAGAGTAGAAATGCAAATGGGGTTGTCAAAATTTGCTTCACCTTCTTTCACCAAGCAATTTCACTTCTTGGTGTTTATCCTAGAGAAATATTCTGAATGCACAGAGTCGGCATTGTTAGCAAGAAAGAAAAATTGCAAACAAGTCCATCAGTAGGGAACTGGTTGAACACACTTTATTATAGCTATACCATGGAATCTTGTTGCAGCCATTAAAAGAGAATGCTGTGTTTCTTTATCTACTGTCATAGGAAGACTATCAAAATCCATTATTAAACAGAAAAAAATAGCAAGTTGTAGAAGTATCTCTATAGTACAATCAAGCTCATATAAAACAGAAGCAGGAAATACTATCCCTGTGTACAATCATTCCTTTCTTCATTCATTCCTTCAACAGATATATACTGAGCTCCTATGCTGTGCCAGACAATATCATAGGTATTAGAGAATCCACAGCGAGCAAAAGAGTAAAAGTCCTTGCCCTTCCAGAATTTCAATTATAGTGGGAAGAGACCGATGTAAAACCAATAAGCAAGTAATACATACAATTTATCAAGTGGTGGTGAAAGCCATGGAGAAAAAGAGGGTAGGGAATGGGGAAAACAAGATCCTGTGCAAAGGGACATGCTTATTTTGAATAGTGTGTCCAGAGAGAACAGAAACCTGAAGGAAATGAAGGTCATGTTGTGAAATGCAGACAGAGTATCCCAGCCAAAGGGACAGTCAGCCCAGGACACAGGGTCAGAGATACAGCAGAGTGGGCAAAAAAGGAGAGAAAGAAGTGGGGCACATGCCTGTAATCACAGTACCTGGGGGACTGAGACAGGAGGATCATAGGTTTAAGGCTAGCCACAGCAACTTAGTGAGGCTCTTAGCGACTTAGCAAGACCCTGTTTCAAAACTCGAAATAACAATAAAATGGGGATGGGGACGTAACTCGTAGGTAGGATATCCCTGGGTTCAATCCCCAGTACCACAAGAAGAAGAGGAGCAGGAGGAGGAGGGACAGACACAGGTACTGGAAACCACAGCACATGTGGCTTTGGGGGCCCTGAATAAGACAAGAAGTTTGGGATGCTGAGCAGATATCAGATCTAAGTTCTGTTTCACCAGAACTACACTGCTGTGTGGAGGTTCGGTTGTTGGGGATCAGGGATAGAAGCAGGAAGACCATTTGAAAGCTACTAACATGATCCAGCAAGAAATGTTGGTGATTTGGGCCAGGATGCAGGGTGGGGGGTGATTGGTGGGAACTGGCTGAAGTCTGGCTATATTTGGAAGGTAGATCCAACAGCATTAAAAAAAATAGAGTGGACATGGAATGTGAAAAGGAGGTTATTTTCTCTTTTCAAAGCAACAAAGAATAAAATGGCTATGAATGGGCATGGGGAAAACTATGGGAGGCACTAGGTTAGGAGAAGATGCACATATGCAATGACAACTGGTCTCCCATATGCTTTTCTCTTATTTCCACTGGTAGCAAAGCTCTATCATCTCTAGACCCAGGGTTTTGTAGACCTTCACTGAGGAAATGGATCTGGGTTTTTGCTTTTGTTGTTGTTTTTTTGTTTATGAGGTGCTAGGGATTAAACCCAGTGACTTGTACATGCTAGGCAGGAACTCTACCACTGAGACACAAGCCCAGCAGATCTGGGACTTTGAATAGGAGAATGAGAACAGTCTATAGAGGGTGAAGATTTAGAGAGGATATTTGTCTGGATTGAGAAGAAAGGGAGGAGCCTGAGGTTTGGGGGTTAGGAGCCATCTCCTCCTCTCTGATAGTCTTGCTAGGGAATCTTGGTGGATTGTAGCAAATTCATGGGGTCGATGAGCCAGGAAGGACTCCCTGGGATCTTTTGGGCATGCTAAGGACCTATTCATAGGTCCGCATAGCATAGTATAGCAGAGCATAGCATAGTATAACATAGGATAATCACCTATCAGGACTCTGTGAGGCTAAATTTCTTGATTGTCTCCTCTTATATGGCCCAAGAATACTACAAGTTTCATGCCATTACTTAACAAGCAGCTACTTGGAGACAGCTCTTCTCTTCTTTAAATCTCGCTAGAGAGGCATCAGGTTCTTGAAGAAACAGCAGAGTGGCCTGATCTTTAGATTCTAGAATTACAGAATTGCCTGCCCTAAGAAGAACAAGGGGTTGCATAAGTTAAAGTGACTATGAACACACAGGGATGAGGGACATTTGAGAAATAACCAATGGAAAAGCAATGGCCAAAACTCTGAGGGCACCTGCCATGCCTTAGCCCTGCATAATATCTACCACGTAGACTAATACCATGGCAGAAACCTCAAATGTCTGAAACTGGAATTTCTGCCAACTTGACAGAGCTGAGGCTTGGAATCAATATTACGCTGAGATGTGGAAAATGAAAAACATGATGTCTTGCACATCTGAGTTTGTGAGATTAGATATATGCCCATCAGATAAGAAAATGCATAGCAAAGGGTCTAGAAGAACAGGGCTCCCTCTGAATTGAAGCATGAGGTTAGATGTATCCTGTGAAGGGGTCCTTTTCCCTCTTTACTCTGAGTTTCTCGTTGGTTGACTATGTGTATGTGTGTGTGTGTGTGTGTGTGTGTGTGTGTGTGTGTGTGTGTGCACATGCATGTGTGTGTGTGCCCATGGTACTGGGGATTGAATCTAGGGACATTCTACCTCCAAGCTACAATCTTTTTATGTTTTATTTTGAAACAGGGTCACTAAGTTGCTGAGGTTGGCCACGAACCTATGATCCTCTTGTCTCAGTCTCCTAAGTACTGAGATTACAGGCATTCCCCATAAAAATATGTATGGCATACTTGTGAAATACATTCTATCTTGAATCATCACTTATTTGGAAGCCTCACTGTTGGGAAAAGCTGGTAAAAATTTCTTTTTCTTATTCCCTTTGGCTATACAGATAGGCTTTATCCCATGAAATGCTAAAAGATGTCTCAAGAAGAAGAACATAAATTCATATTTCTTCTGGATGAACTGTATTTTAAGCACACCAGGTAAAATAACTCCATAAAGAAATTACCCTAAGCCACTTGTCAAGCAAGCCATCACCATGCATGCACACACACCTCCAACAAATCTGATTTGAAGGATCTGTCTGCTTTGTATAGCAGATAATATTTAAGTACACGGTGCTCACAGACAGAGAGATCTATCTCCTCGATAGCACTCTTGTAATATTATCTTGTTTCAGAGACTAAGGATCTCGAGCAGGAGAGAAAGATATATGGTTTGGCTGTGGATCATTGCTGTGAGAGTGAAATCAATGGTGTACAAATCTCTCCAAGAAGAGAGGGACTGACTCCAAATATCTGCTTGTTAAGTGATGGCACAAAGCCTATGATTTTTTTCTGGCCATTCAGAGAGGGGGTGATCAAGAAACTCAGCTTCATGGAGTCATGGCAGATGACTCCATGACCCTTAGCATGTCCAAAGGATCCCAGGGCGTCCTTCCAGGCTCACGGACTCCATATGCAGGATGAATTTGCCATAATCCATCAAGACTCCCAGAGTCCCATGCATATCAGTAAAGCAGACTCATGGCCAACCCCTCTTACAAGAAGTAGTTAGATCTGCAACCTGCTCAGGCTCAGAAATCATGTGGACCCTAACATGGGATGCTGCTTTGTGCCTGAGTTAGCCTTAATCAAATTTTCTTAAAGGATGTCCTTCAAGTTACTTAAAACACACACACACACACACACACACACACACACACACACACAGAACCAGGTGTTGTAAACACCTGGCTGTTTTAGTGGCTGAGGAATCTGCCTCCTTTGTTTTCTATTATATCCTTCTGTGAGGATCTGCTAAGTCATAGTCTCCAGGTTAACTACCTCCTAAAAGAGCAAGCAGACCAATGCTCACCACTGTAGCTACCATGGGGGGGGGGGGCACTCTCCACCATGGTCCAAAGCATCCTTCCCTTCATTTCTCCTCTCCACATATCCCTTCTCTGTTCATAAGCTATTCAAGTAAATAAATAAATTCATCCTCACCAAATTTTCACATAATTACCTCCAGTTTCGCCCAGTGCAAAATAAAAATTTATGGGACCCTTTACAAAATAATTTGCATATAATTCAAATTTTAAAATTATAAAGGCTGGGGGTGCAGCTCAGTGGTAGAGTGTTTGCTTTGCTTAGCATACATGAGACCCTGGGTTCAATTCCCAGCTCTGAACAAGAAAGAGAGAGAGAGAGAGAGAGAGAGAGAGAGAGAGAGAGAGAGAGAGAGAGAGAGAGGAGAGAAGGAGGGAGGGAGGAAGAGAGGGAGAGAGGGAAGGAAGGAAGGAAAGAAGGAAGGAAGGAAGGAAGGAAGGAAGGAAGGTGCTTTATGATATGTGAATTATGCTTCAAAAAAACTGTTGCTGGGCGTGGTGAGATATGAGTATAATCCTAGTGCTTGGGAGGCTGCAACAGGAAGATCACAGGTTCAAGACCAGCCTCAGCAATTTAGTGAGGCCCTCAGCAACTTAGCAAGACCCTGTTTCAAGATTAAAAAATAAAAAAAAACTGGGCTTATGGCTCACAGGAAAAATGCCCCTGAGTTCAATCCCCAATATAAATAATAAATAAGTAAATAATTCAAGACAGCATCATCAGAGCACTGAACCAAGCCTGGAAGGAGTCCTTCATAGGGCCCTATGAGAATGCATAGATCTCTGGTCCATGAAGCTGGCCCTGCCTATGCCTTCCAAACAAGGCCCAAGGCCAAAGCCCACTTGGTTAATGGGATTAGCAATGCTTCCTGGAGTCCTTCCTAAAAGCTGTGGGCCACCAGAGGAGAGTCATTCAGGCCTATCCGTGATGCAAGGAATGATGAGAGAAGGAGAATGCCACGTTGCTAGCAGAGGAACATTCCAGATCATAAGAGAGAAGAGTTCACCTGGGAAGTCACTGTAGGAGTTTACAGGGGTAGGAAAGGGAAGGGAAATTTTGAGTACCCAGAATAAGGATCAACCTTGTCAAAATTTCTTATCAATTGGATAAGGCATTATTATGTGTTGTCATATGTGTGCCACACAACGATGTTCAGTTAACCATGGACCACATACTCCACGATGGTTTCATGAAGATGTGATGGAGCTGGAAAATTCCTGTTACCTAATGGAGTCATGGCTATAGAACTCCCCATGATATGTGATCCAATCTCATCCTCCCCTGTCCCTCAAGTAATGTCTTATCAAGTAATGTCTGTCTTCTGCAGAATCTTGTTAAGTTGATTTAGCCAAAATGTTCTCTCATCCCAGATGTTTGGTCTTAGTAATTTCCTTTCCACTGACCTCTACCCTGTTCCTCGGCCATAAACTTCCAGTTCCCCATGTTGTATTAGGTGTCGAGTCCAGACCAGTCTTTCTTCCCCATTGCAAAATCGCGTAACACTGGTCCCTATTTCTATCACAGTAGTCCTCCCCACTTGAATAAAGTCTACCTTACTATGTTTTGACAAGTATCATTGAGTTGTTGTTGTTTTTTTCATATTCCCAAACACCAAGTTGCAGGCAGTAGTGTTTTCCTATTTTCTAGTTGAGAAAACCAAGAGAATGGTGGATTAAAAAAATTTCCAATATGGCAAGTGAAATCGATCAAGTTATCTTATATGTATATATGCATATGCCACAAGGAAACCAAACTATTCTGTGTAATTAATATGCACTAATAAAAATAAAAGAAAGTTGCCCACAGCTCGTATATCTATTAAAGAGCTCAACTATGTTTTGAAACCAGAAATAGTTGTCTCCAAAGCCATTAACCCCTGTGCCCTCCTGCTTTATCTAACTGTGAACCAAACCATTCTAGTGCCAGACCAGAACATAAAAGAAAGGGCAGGTAGATGTAGAGGATCCTGTCTTCAAGACCAGGCCTATAAAAAAATAAGAAGAATGGTTCTGCCTACAACATAGGCAGTTTCAAAACACAGAGTGTTCTAAATGTACAGAACTTCCAAAGAGCATTTCCACTGAGAGTTTGGGCCCAAATCAAAAACAGTGTTGAAGTGCAAACATAGGAAGGGTTAAAACTTTGTTAACAGAGGCAACAATAAAAGACATCTAAAACAGGCAGGAGAAGAGCTGGTGTCAGTTCCAGGAACCATCACGTCTGGCTGCTGCTCTCAGGTCTCTGGGGCTTATTACTTCCAATGGTTAAAATGGACTTAATTGGAGGAAGTAATTTCTGAGGGCCTAATTAAGCTCTACAATTTTAGAATATCTATTATCCGCAGAAGCCCCAGAAAACTTGCACGGTTGCTTATTCCTTTGTTTGTTCATTTATTCATTCATTTGTTTGGCTGGTTGAATTCAAAGGCCCCTTGGGCTTACCTTCCTGGGAAACTTCTATGATCCACTGATAATAGCAAATAAAGACATCCACCAAGTGAAAAATCAGAAAGCAGTTCATGTATAATGGGTTCTGTGAATGTTCTGCACAACCAGAACGCAGCACTCTAAGGGCCTGGGAACCTCATTTCTGTTCTAAATGTTGTACTGGTGATATAACTTCGAGCAAACAAGAACCTAGAAACTAGGTCGGCCGCCATCAGGACCAGGACTCAGAAGCAACACATTGACTCCTGGCACAAGCTGGCCCAGCATCTGTGCTCTGGAAACTCCTTGCATTCCTCTCTTCCTCTGCTTTTTAATTCCTCTTGACTTTGGGGGTCAGTAATTCCTTCCCCAGACTTGTCTTTGGTCCTGAGCACACATGAAGCCTCTGTATCTCTGACCTTTGGAACTGTGTCTTGTTCAGGATTTTCACTTATCCTCTTGACTTCACCTGCTTCTGGTCACTCCAAGGAGCTCACCTACACTCAAGCCTGAGCCCCAGGACACCCCTCAGCTGGGACCTCAGTGGACCTGACCTGGCCCCGTTCAGAGGAGTGTGGAGGTCTTAGTTCCATTCCTTCACTTTGCTTTATTTTCCTCATAGAACATTGGATTCCGTAAGGTCATGTGGCATTTGTCTTTTTGAGGATATTTAACATAATGCCCTCCATATCCATCCAGGTTATCACAAATGACAGGGCTTCATCCTTTTTTTTTTAATGACAGACTGGTATTCTATTGTGTATATGTATCACTTTCTTCATTCTTTCACCTTTTAATGAACATGTAAGTTGGTTCCAGATCTTGACTTCTTGATTGTTGTGCACATGGATGGGAGTGTGATGTCTCTTCAACATTTCATTTCCTGTGGATACACATCCAGTAGTTAATTGAGAGTAGGATAGTGGTTACCAGAATCTCAAGAGAGTAGATGGAAAGGTGGAGAGGGAGAAGTCGGTTAATGGGTACAATGGTACAATTGGAAGGTATAAGTTCTGGTGCTCTATTATGCATTACATCTGATATAATTAATAATAATAATAATAATAAAAACAATATATTTCAAAATAGCTAGGAGAGACAATTTTTAAAGCTCTTACCAAGAAGAAATGATAAATGCTTAAGGTGATGGAAATACCACTTACCCTGATTTGATCACTGCACAATGGATATGGGAATTGATATATTGCATTGTACTCCATAAATATAAAATGATTGCATGTCAATCAAAAATGAATTTTATTTATTTATTTATTTTTATTTATTTATTTTTTTTGTGGTACTGGGGATTGAACTCAGCGGCATTCTACCTCCGAGCTACACCCCCAGTCCTATTTTTTATTCTTTATTTTGAAACCAAGTCTCACTAAGTTGCGGAGTGCCTCACTAGGTAGCTGAGGCTGGCCGCGAACCCGGATCCTCCGGTCTCAGCCTCCCGAATGCTGGGATTACAAGCGTGCGCCACCA
>PVLC010000962.1:0-86140 GCA_004027655.1 Graphiurus murinus | reverse complement strand
AAATGAATTTTAAAAACTGGAACTCATAACACACCATGTTAGTTTGTTTTAAAGATCGAGTCTCTTAAAAAGTATAATCCAGGACTAAAATGCCAATGATTGAAAGTGACAGGGGTGGAGGGCTGTGTGGAGGGGAGAAGAAAGAACAAGTAAGCTCCAGTGACAAACCCTAGGAATGAACATCCAGCTAGAAAGTTGCCCTGTTACCGCTGCTGAATGAGGCAGCTGAGATCAGTTAAATTTACTGAAACTTGAGATCAGTCATTTTATAGAAAATGATTTTGATAAAATTAATTCAATCTGCAATTCTGATTTTTAAGCTGTAATAATGATTCCCTTGGCTAAAATGTCAGGCTTTAGTAAGGGAGGGAAACTTTATGATTACCAAGTGGGGTATCCCCCAAGAGTTCTGACTGAGAGTCTGTAGCTGAGCCAAGACATCTGGCAATTTCAAAAATTGAACTTGATCTTTAACAAATATAGTCACAAATGTGGAGAACATAAAACCGCTCTTGAGAATGAGCCTTAATGGGCTACGTTGCCTTTCTGAAACATTTTCTAATGAGCCTTCGGACACGAAGCGATTCCAATTTGTGATGCATTTGAGGCAAAACCAAGAGGAGAAATTACATTTGCTTTTCCCCACTGGGCCGTTAGGGGCCCCAGACTGACAAGCCTCACACGTTCCACTGTGGGCTATGTTCTCCCTGTTCAATTCTCTCACCCCTGGGGGCTGGCACCAAGAAGATCTGAACACAATGGAGCCTTCAGCCCTGTCCTAGACCAACAATCCATGACAGCCTGGCAGCAAATGGTGATGGAGGGCTTGTCTGTCAGGCACTGTGCTAAATACTGCTTAGAAATAGGAATAGGAAGAGAAAGAGGAAGAGGAAGAAAAGACAGAGAAGAAAGAAAGACACAGGAGTGGGTGAGACTCTACCATCCAACGTCCTTCATTCACCTCGAGTTCCATGGACCACTGGGCTTGGTCCAAGCTGAACAGCATTTTGCTGAGCTTGCAAGCTTCGCCTTCTTTCCTCCCTCTCCCTTCAGATGCTCTGACTATCAGCATGCACCCAGGCAAGCAAGACACAGGAAGTCAAATGGTGCATGTTCTTTTTCATATGTGAAAGCTACAAGAGCAGATCTCAAAGTAGAGGAGGGTGTACCAGTGGTCACTAGAGAAGAGGATGGGGAGAGCAGAAGGGAGGGGAGAGAGAGGAAGGCTGTGTTATGGGTACCAAAATACAGTTAGATAGGAGGAATGCCTTCTAGTATCCTACAGCACAATAGGATTATAATTTACAATAACCTATTATGTATTTTATGAAAAGCTAGAAGAAGGACCTCAAAGTCTTCAAACACTACAGGAATAGTAGAAATGGAAACGTCCATTACCCTGATTTGACCAGTACATGTTGTATACACATATTGAAATATCACACTGTACCCCAAATTTGTGCCATTGTTACATGATAACTACAAAGAAAAAGAAAACTAAAAACATAAATAGGCTGTAAAAAAAATGCACACCTGGGTACTTTTCTAGTTTCTCCAAGAGTCATTGACACATGGCAGCCTGAGCATTCAATTCCTGTTTTGCTCACACACCTACTTGGCATCAATGCCATCACGTTTACCTCCTTCCAGATCGAGGTGCCAATGTAGACTGGGCAAAACAGACTCAGAGCTTGCTATCTGGGTTTTCCATGTATCACCAAAGCTTGGGCTAATAGAGTGATTTTAAAATTCCAGGCAAATTTTACATCTCTTTCTCTTTAGTTCTCCAATTATTTCAACAGCTGTAGTTAGGAATCCAGTGTTGGCCCCAGGCCAGGCACTTAAGCAACTAGGAAATATGGATTGTGCCAAAGATCCAAGGTCAAGGAGAGGGAATCCCAGGCCTTGGGCATCTTAGTTCCAGGGGAACACCCCCACTCTGCTTGGCACTCCTGAGTTGAGGGCTAGCCCAAAGGATTTCATTATGCAAATTAAGAAAAGTGTCCCCTGCCGGGTAGAGAGAGATCCCAGGATACACAGCTTGGGAAGCCTGTGGGTTTTCAGACTTCCTCAGAATGGATGCCGTTCCACAGAAAGTACATGACCCCAGATTGGACTTCAGCCCACTCACTCCTCAGCCAAGAAATCTGTTTAGGGCACAATTGTATGAGGTAGCTCTGTTTGGGGGATGGCTGCCTTTTTCAGCTCCTCCCCACTCTTTACTGTGCATTTGCTTCTGCTAGGTCAGTTGGCAGGCAGTCCCTTGTCTCCAAAGTGACCAGGACCCCTGCTCACCAGAAACTCATTATCTTTCCTGAACATTTCTACCTGGATTTCCCTAAGAAACATCATCACCATCACCCTTGGGCAAGCCCACCATGCTACCTTGCTTCTATCCTCCGAGAGCCTGATATTTAGGACCTGAAGAAAGTGATAATCATCACCCAGAACCAACATATTTGAGTGCTTAAGAATCTTACTGTACCACCAGACTGTCTAAATTACAACTCATGCTCTACCCCTTATTCAGGTGCCTGAGCTGAAGCAAGTTTCTTTTTCTTTTTTGTGGTACTGGAGATTAAACTCAGGGGCAGTCTACCTCTGAGCTACACCTCCAGCCCCATTTTAATTTTAATTTTGTTACAGTGTCTGGCTAAATTGCTGAGGCTGACCTGGAACCTATGATCCTCCTGTTTCAGCCTCCCGAGTACTGGAATTACAGGAGTGCCCCACCACACCTGGCTCTGAGCAAGTTTCTTAAGTTTTTCATGCCTCAGTTACCTCCCCTGTAGAATGAGGATAGTAATCATAACCACAGAAGTTTGTAGGAGGATTAAGTAAGTTAGCAGGTAGAACACCCTTGGAGCAATACCATTCCCATGCAATGTCTAGCACTCATTATATGCTGAATATTTATCGTTATTTTTGAGCTCATCCAGTGAAAGATATTTAATAATGAGATACAGCCCAAAGCACCCTACTATGCGCCCTCCATATTTCTGTGCAGTTGAAAGTTGTTTAAAGTAAGGTTTCTGGAAGCCACAAAATAAATCCTCAGTGAAGGATATGGGATAGGCCTTCCTATTTTGCCTTAGAGCCAAAACTGGAGTTGTGCATAAATAGGACAGAATGGCTTATATTTATGTTCATATTATAGGTACATAAATGGGACTACATTTCATGTGCAATGGGAAGTTTCTTTAAAAACCCTTTGAAACTTGTTCACTTTATTTGTAAAATAAGAAATAATCAGACAAGGTGATATCTCTAATGTGTCTACTGTGACCCTTCCCAACTTCTTTCTAGGCCTTTGAATGAACTCCTGTTCCTCTGTCACCCTTACCATCCTACTTTCCTCCTCCCTCCTCTGTCTCTTTCCAAAGCACCAAGGAAAAAAAGTAGAAGAAAACAACAAAAACAATAACAACAACAACAACAGCAGCAAATAGCCCATGATCTGCCTCCTAGTACAGCCAATACAAATACTGTGCTGTGAGCTGGGCGTGGTGGCACCTGCCTGCAATACCAGTTACTTGGGAGGCTGAGACAGGAGGATCGCAGGATCAAGGCCAGCACACAGTAACTTACTGAGAATCTTTTTCAAAATCTAAAAAATAAAATAGGGCTAGGGGTGTAGCTCAGAGGTAGAATGCCCTTGGGTTCAATCCCTAGTATACACACACACACACACACACACACACGCACACGCACGCACACGCGCACGCACACGCACACACACGCACGCGTACACACAAATAGTGTGCAGTGTTTTCTTCCTTGAGCAAGGTAGGACTGTCCCCTCTGGACTTGTTTTGTGCCCCATGTAATAGAAATTGAGAGAAACATGCACACTGGCCTAAAAGTGTTTCATGAGTTTTAAACGAGATCATGCAGATCTGCATGGCTGGCACTGCATTCAATAAACACTGGTTCTTCTTCTTAAACCACAGGGCTGCCTGGAGGCTGATCCAAATCTGTTCTATTTTTTAAAAAAATGTTTTTTTCTCTAAATCTCAGCAAACATCGGCCTGCGTATAAACCTTCCCTGCTCGGTGCGATTTTTCTGCCTGGCTCCTGTCCTCTCCTTATCACCCTGTGTTTTGCTGATGGCAAATCAATGGCACATTTTTCTTAAACAGCCTGCACTTGGTATTTTACTACCGACCACGAGGGCCCCCGCCTTTTAATTACTCCTGCTGAGCCCAGCACTATATATAACACTAATGTTTCTGGGACTGCCAGCAATTAAAACCAAAAATAAATAACACATTACAAGCTGCAAACCCAGCTAGGCTCGGGTAATGCTACGGAGGGATAGGAGGCTTTTTGTTTTTAATTGCTCAAGTTTCTCCAGGCCCTGCCGAATATAAACACCTGACAAACAGCTGTTTGCCAGGGGATGGGAACAGAAGGCCTTGCCTGAACTCTCTTTCCCAGTGCTCTTTTTCCTTGCTCTGGGGTTCCGGGAACCAATCTGCCTTCTTCTGCCTCAGTGTTTCTCTCTGCAAAAAGGAGGGATACAAGAACAGAGCTGTCTACACACACGTTCATGAACATGTCGCTGCTGGTCATGTATTGAATTGGAACAAGCCTTATTGATTTTTGCTGTTGTTTCTGCTTCTCTAGCTTGAATAAAATACTGAAAGTTTTGATGTATACTTATCTTATTTCATTTACTGAATGTGTGAGGTTAATACTGGAGATTGTCCATAACCAGGAGGAACCATTATAAAATCCAATTGTTAAACTTCTCTTTGAAGCCCAACTTGTAAAATTACCTTTTATTATTTCTTCCTTCCTTCCTTCCTTCTTTCCCTTCCTTCCTTCCTTCTTTCCTTCTTCCTTCCTTCCTTCCTTCCTTCTTTCCTTTCTTCTTTCTTTCCCTTTTCCTTTCTTTTTGTTTTTTTCTTTTAGGTACTGGGGATTGAACCTAGGGGCATTCTACTTCCAAGCTACAACCCCAGCCTTTTTTATTTTTGTGTTGAAACAGGGTCTTGCTAAGTTGCTGAGGAACTCACTAAGTTGCTGAGTATAGCCTTGAAACCACAATCCTCCTATCTCAGCCTTCCAAGTCCTTAGATTACAGGTATGAACTACCACATCTAGCTGTTATTTTCTTCTAAAGGAAGCCCTTGTGTAGCACCCACAGCAAAGGCTTGGCCAAGTTCATGATAGTTATACGGTGTGGGCTGCACTGCAAAGGTACACAAAGGCCAGGAAGAGTCCTGCACGCTGCCCAGACCCTGCACCTTACCACACCCTCCAAAAAGCCCACATAATACACAAAAGATTAAAGGATCAAAGATCCTGAGACATTGTAAATGCATCTGACACATTTTTGCAAAATTGCTCTTACAAAGATTGCCCCAATAAAAACTCATTTTGAAAAGATCAGGAGGGGCTCTCCTTGGGGAAGCTGCTAGATCCTCCTTAAAGTTTCCTCCCAACACCAAGAGCCCTGTAGACTCCAGGACAGCCTCCTTAAGATGGCTGAGAGAGTGTAGGAAGGTGTGTACCCCGACCCACTGAGGCAGGGCTCAGCACCATCTCACCAGCAGACGTCTGACTTATGGTTGAGTCTCCTAGCCTTACAACCTAGATTGCCAAGAAACACAAGATGGAAAGTTCAAGCACACCAAGCACCTCCACGTGCATTTTCTTTCCTTTACCCGTGGGTGTTAGCGGCTTGGCTACAGGCATCGCATCTCTCTTAAAAGCAACAAATTATGAGCCCCGACAGCAGCAGCACTGAACTAACGCTGACTCATGAATGTCATCATTGTTCTTTCCTGCTATGGGCATTAGTCCACGCTCAGCCCCACGCCAGAATGTCTGCATAGAGAACAAAGCTGATTATCTCAACAGAGCTTTTATTCCAGGCATGCTGCTAATACAGGTAAACAAGTACAAGGCTGGCCTGGCTGTCAGGATGGAACACCCGAGGACAGAAGCCAAGAAAGACCGCAGTTACACTGTTCCCACAGCCATTGCTCTTTCTTGACGGTTCCCTTCCAAAGTGGGGAGTCTATGAATTGCTTCTGGGTTCGTGAGGAGTGCCAGCCTGCCTCATTCATTAAACTCAAGAATCATCCTGGGTTAACTTCCAACCAGGAAAAAAAAAGTACTAGCTCTTCCCTAGCACCTGTCATGGCTCCAGGCACCCATCTCCCTGCTCTGGGGGAGGGCCAGGGCAAGGACAGGGGACATGTCAGCAGCCCAGCTGTCTAGCAAAGCCCAGGCTCCATTGCCTCTCCATTTCTTTTTAAGTTCCATCCATCAACATTGTTTTCTCCCCATGGCAGGCTCCTGGCCCCCACCTCCACCCCCAGTCCACCCTCTGATTGGCTTGCTTTCCTCGAGCAAATGTTCTGTGTCTCGCATCGATGGATGTCTTGGCACGGCAGCCCCTGTTATATGCTGGATTGAATGCCGTACCCATTGAATGTGAGGGGCAATCATTTTATTTTTCTCTTGCAAATATGGAGCAGGAATTATTAAGTTTCTCACCTGTTGCTTGTGGTGCTATGAGGCATTTTGGCCCCTGAGAGGTGCATTAGAAGACTTCTGTATGAAAAGGCAAAGATGGCACAGAAGGTGTGTGACTGTGGGAGGAAATGGAGATGCCCTCAGGGGCAGAAAGATGACACTAGTAAGAAAAACTATCCTTGTGAAAATAACAGGCAGGGGTGTCATGCACCCTTTGGAAGGGCATTTAAATTCAAATTGGAAAACAATTGCTATCCCAAACAAATCAACAACAACAAAACATCCACTTTGGAGAGACTCTTAGTCTGCAGTTTCTGGATAGTGGCAAACACATGGTTTATGATCATAGATTCCTGATAACAATACTAGCTCTGTCACATGTAGCTACCTGTGTCAGTCCATTTTCTGTTACTATAATGAAATACCTGAGGTTGGGGATTTTATAAAGAAAAGAAGTTTATTTGGTTCACAGTTCTGCTGGTTCAAGGGCCTGGCACCAAGATTGGCTAAGCTCTGGTGAGGACCTCATGGCAGATTTCATCATGACTGGAGAACACTGGAGAAAGAGAGAGGTCATACGGTGAGACAGGAAGCCAGAGCAACAGACCACAGTCTAACTAGGGTCCCAGGAGAACTGCACTGATCCCTTCTGAGACTGTACTCCTCAATGACCTAAGGACCCCCCATTAGGTTCCACCTTTTAAAGTTCCCACCACCTCTTTATGTTGCCACACTGAGGACTAACTCCCAACATGTGCACCCTTCTAAGACAAACTACATCCAAACCTTAGCACTTGCTGACTTGGGAAATTTCACATAGCTTCTGAGCATTCATTTCCCGGTCATAAGAATGAAATTATAATAAATCACAGCATTGTACAGAAGTTACAGGAGCTCTTCTGTAATGAGCTCAGCACAATGCCTGGCTCCTGGGGCAGCTCATCAGCACTGGGTTCCTTTGCTCCTGGAAAATTTCTGTCATCAAGGGATCCTTGCTAATATCCAATAATCCTCAGTGAATAATTCTTCCTCCAGTAAGAGACCTTGAAATAGGGGTCTCAGTAGTGTCATTCATTCCCAGACTCTAAAAGCACCTACTAGGTGTCAGACCTACTAGGTGCCTTCAAGTTTGTCCCCCTCTGAGTCCTTTGACTTCCAGCCCAAGCTTATAACAGGCAGTTCACACCACTTCTCTAATTTTACCCAGATCATAAATGTACAAGAAATATCCTTCCTTTATGCACACATAAATATTGATCAGATGATTTTTAAATCATCTAATTGCTAATTGCACATCTGCCTTGAAATGTCCTTTGTCTGATATTCCTTGCAAGCAGCTGCACGGGAACCTGAACTGTAATTTCCCTAACACATCCATCAACATGCACTCCAGCTCCGTACCACCTACAGAAGTGTTCCTGGCACTTAAAACCACAGCTGGTTTTCAGCACTCACACTGTAATTCCCCAATTAACAAGGCTTAAAAAAGCATTCCAGGGTGGACCAGGAATGTGTAAGCCACAGATATAACAGTGATTATGCCTGGCCCTTCTGGGTGGCTCTCACCTCAGCAGCAGGAATCACTTGGCAAATGCTAATTAGTTACATTCATTCAGGGCTGCCCCTTGCAGAGTACGGTGGTCACTAGAAACTGGAAGAGAAGCCCTGAGCCACTTCCTTAATGGAACGGGGAAGGTCAATGGCTCAGAGCTCAGTTTTATACCATGTGATATACCCTAGGAAAAAACAAGGTAACAGAGATGGTTCTGCTAATAGTCCTACGGGGCTGGGCATCGTGGGACTCTGTTTCAAAATAAAAACTAATAATAAAAAGGGATGGGGTGTAGCTTGGAGGTAGAATGCCCCTGGATTCAATCCTCAGTACCACAAATAATGATGATGATGACGATGATGACTATGGTGATGATGGTAATAATAATAAAAATAATAATGTCCTAAGTATCTAAGTACACCCAGCATTCATAGAGAGTAGGGGAAATTGGAACAATCACCAGGGTAGGGACCAACTGAGTTAGCAAACACCCAACCTAACCATCTATATCTGGTTTAAGTTTACCAGATTTCTGGATGTTAAAGCCAAGATGGTCATTTAACCAATGTGCCTGCCTCTGGCCTCTCTGGCCTCCGCGCCTCTCCAAGTCAACAGGCTCACTGCTACCAATCTTCCTCTATCACAATTTCAATCAGAATCTATGAAGAATCTGTAACATTCCCTAATTCCCCCACCACCATTGCCTATGACCAGGGTCTGGGGAAAAAAACCAGCCTGCTGCCTAATATTGTAATAGTTTTATCTGAACACAGCCACAGCCATTCATTTACATATGACCTATGGCTGCTTTTATTTTTTAGTGGGAGGACTGAGTATAGTCTGTCCTCATTATCCACGGGTCCAACATGCATTGTTTTTATCAACTGTAGATCAAAAATAAGTGGAGAAATAATTGCATGCGTAATTAATATATACAAACTTTTTTCTTGTCATTATTCCCTACAACAGTACAGTGTAATGATGACTCACATAGTATTAACATTGTATTCAGTATTAAAAGTAATCTAGATGATTAAAAGTATACAGAAGGATGTGTATAGGTTCTATACACATACTACACCATTTTACATAAGTGTCTTGAGCAGCCATGGGGTTTAGTCTCTGAAACCAGTCCTGTAACCAATACCTTGTGGATACCAAGGGGTGACCATCATTGCCACAAAGATCATATGACCTACAATGCATGAAATGTTTACTATCTTGCCCATTGAAGAAGAAGGTCTCCAAATCCTGGTCTAGGTCAATGTTTTTGACACTGTTCAAAGTATACTTTGGCCTCTTACAAGTACAAAATACGTTTAAGTTTCCTGATGTACTTTAAAATGATGTGACTTTTGTACTACAATATACCTTTGTTTGTTTTAGCATAAATATCATAGCCTTTCTGTTTGTCCTAAATCACAGGCAAGATGGATGACCCAAGACAATATACAATGAGTATTTTGTGCTCCTAAATGAGAAGGATGGATCTCTTAGTTTAATTCAAAACCTTTTAGGATAGCATTGGAAGGTCCACAATATAGGCAACCTAGAAGATTAAAGGGAAATTAATTTTGTCAGGGCCCCAGCAGGAAAACAGAAGTCACTCCAGGTATTAGAAGAAGGAATTTTACATGAGGTATTGATTTCAAAAGGGATGGAATAGCTGAGGCATCTAAGAAGGGACCATGAGACAACTGAGAGATTAACATAGCTGGAAAGAGCTTCTCTTCTATCCTGCTACCTGAGAGGCCAAAGAGACACAGGAAAGGCAAAGGATTGCTGGAACCCAGGAGCTGGGGTCCATGGACAAAGCTGGAGGTGGAGTGAGCCCGAGGTGAGGCTCAGAACAGCAATAGTAGCTTCCAAGGCTTCTCCTCCTTTCTGTCACCCATCAGCAAGAAGACAGAAGGCAAGGGAAACCTGGAAAGTGTAGCATTGTTGCATAGTAGAGTGAGAGATGAGCAGGTCACAGGTCTGAGAACAAATAAGCAAATGGCAGTCACCAAAGGCCATACATAGAAGTGGCTGCCACTCACAAGAGTCCATCCAGGTGGCCACTAAGAGACTAAAGAGAGTGACAGAGTCTCGGTATATTCATTACAATGCAGAATCTGGTTTTCCATGTCACAACCCACAGCCTCCTTCTGACCGCAAATTATTGACTTCTAGAAATATATTCACTTGGGTGAAATTCATCTAAAAGTCAGATGCATATATAAAAACAAGACAAAAAAAAAAAAAAAGCTCAGAGGAACCCTCTAGCTGATGAGACAGTTTTCAAAGTCTGAACATATCTATCCCCATAGGAAAGCTGAGAGGAAATCCAACTCATGGGCAGAGCCTTGGAAGGATGGGTACAGAATCAGGGTGTTTGCTTTGTAATCAGTACATTTGTAGCTGTCAGGTTCCCAGGAGGTGAGTGACTATCTCCACAAGGCTACACCTGCCATTAAAAGCAGATCCTTCTCATCTCCGGGTCAAAATCCCTCTCCGTGGAACTATGCCTACAGCGATGCTGGCATTTGCTCAGTGACTAACCGTCATGCTTCTGTGGCTGACTAATGGGCAACTCTTTATTTGATATGCTAACACAATCAATCAAGTCTTAATCTGGCCTGGGAGACATTCTGTTTCTTTGAGAAGACTTGACACATCTTTCCTCTTATTCATTACATGTTGCTAGTATGACTTAACCAGCACAAGGCAGTCACTTCCTGCCCACTGGCACGGAAGGATGGGGGATGAAAGGAGATAGGTTTACTATAGTTCTTCATGCGCTCCATGCACTCCCTCTCTATGGCCTTCCTTTGTTTCCCTGGTCCTCAGCTGTAGAAGACAACTTCACAGTGTCCTGACCACAATCCTACTCTTCTTGGTTCTTAAGGGAAAAGAGCAAAGTTCTAAACATGGTTTTTATTGGGCTTCTATAGATACTTTAGAAGCCAGTTAACTTTCTCTCCTCAGACTCCATCAAGCAAACCCCTTCAGGGCATAACTACAGCCCCATGTACTATTACCATAGAAGTATAATTTTATGTTCTCTTGGGTGAATATTTGATCTAGGTTTGCCTTCTGCTCTGGAATGCAATCTCATGTGGCAGGAACCACGTCTGTTTTTTCTCACAACCATGTCCCTGGTAACAGTTGCAGGATATGACTCATACAAAGTTCTCAAGTAACTTGGCATGGTGGTGCATGCCTGTAATCCCAGCACTTGGAAGGCTGAGACAAGAGTATTGCAGGTTCGAGGCCAGTCTCAACAACTTAGCAAGGCCCTCTGCAACTTAGTAAGACCCTATTTCCAAATAAAAAATAAAATAGGGCTAAAGGTATAACTCTGAAGTAGAACGTCCCTGGGTTCAATCCCCAGTACACAAACCAAAAACCAAGAAAGTTCTCTATTGGTGTTTGCGAATGAGAGATAAGAAGGAAGGATGGTATGGTGCCCTGAATCATGATCTCCCCAAAGATACTTCCTTCCTAGGCCTCAGAACCTGTGAGTGTTACTGTCCCCTTATATGGCAAAGGGGAGTTGAAGCTGTGACTAAGGGTCTGGAGATAAGAACTTTATTATGGGTTCTTAGAGCTCTCTGAGTGAGTCCAACATGATGACAAGGTACTTATAAAAGAAAGGCAAGAAGGTCGAAGGAGGAAGTAGGAGATATGAGGTGGAAGCAAGAGGTTGCAGTGGTTCCAAAAAGGAGACATGCACCAAGCGATACAGTGGCCTCCAGAAGCTAGAAAAGGGAAGGAAACAGATTCTTCCCTAATGACCTTGGAAGGAACCAGCTCTGCCAGCACTTTGACGTGAGCCCAGAAAGACTGATTCTGGACTTCTGCCATCTATAGAGAATAAATGTGTATTAAGTCACCATATTACTAGTAATTTGTTACAATAGTCATAGAAAACTAGCACAGGTTATGAAAGAAGGAAAAGAAGAGGACAAAGATGATATTTGTATGCCTATTTTATATTTGGGAAAAGATAAGGAGTACCTAAAATACCTGAGGATCGAAGAGAAATCATCTTTTCACAAAGATCAAATTTTGTCTATCCAAGTACACTGCCTTTTTTTTAAAAAAATGGGGTGGTTACTGGGGATTGGACTAGGGACATTCTACCTCTGAGCTACACTCCCAGCACCCTCTTTTTTTAAACAAGGACTCACTAAGTTGCTGAAGGCCTTATTAAGTTGCTGAGGCTGTCCTTGAACCTTCGATCCTCCTGTCTTAGCCTCCCAAGTTCTGGGAATATAGGCATGTGCCACCACACCCAGTATGCTGTCCTTTAGTAAAGGAAGTCCTCCTCATGAATATGTAGAACTGTAGAATGCCTCATTTCATCCAATTCCATAGAGGACCTCCAGTTCCCCACCTTCCCAGGGTCACATTTGGGATGACACACTCCTCTCTGTTCTGTGTCAAAATCTCTAAACTCTGTTTCCTAGGGATCTGATTGCTCTGCATCCTTCCAGGCATCTGACCGCACCTATCTCCTTCCCATGCCCTGTCTCCAGCCCAGGGGCTCCTGTCTACACCCTGAGAGCTAGGAGCTTGAGCAGCCCCATATAGCCTGAGTCACATTCACACTGAGCTCAGGCCTGCTAGGTCCTTGCCCAGTGTTCTGTCCACCCTACACAATGACCTTTGTCCACAGTCAGAGAGATCAGGATAGTTGGTGCATCTATCAAGGGACATAAAAACCCTTTCTATAAACCTTGCCAACCAGAGAGACCCAACTGTATTTCCATCTGCAAATCCTGCTCAAATGTATTCCAGAGCATGTCTATTCTCCCTCATTGAAGGCCAAGGCTTGCCTGGCATGTGTCCTAATTTCTCTCTGCCTCAAAGAAGCCCCCTGACCGAAGGGGCCTGGCATGCCTTCTATTCAAAAGAGTGCAACCGCCCTGCCTCAGCAAATGACATGACATTTGCATAAAGCCTGAATTGAGATGCTCTGGAGCGGGTGATACATTCAGAAAGCCTCTTGCTCTGTTCCTGTCCATCAGCCTCACCAGAGATCATCTGCCCTGTGTCTCTGTTTCTGCACAGCCAGCCTCAGAGCCAGCTAGTACAGAGAGGCAGGAACCGAGCCAGCTGCCTGACGACTTTAATGTTAAAATGTGTTGAACATTCACAGGCCACGGAACTCTGCTAAGTGAACCAAATGGGCCTCCCTAAAGCCATATGCTCACTCCATCACATCCCAGCTGCAGCCCTCCTGCAAACAGGGAGCAGACTTGCTGGGGAGAGGTTAGGGATTTTTTTTTTTTCCTTTCCTGTTGAACTGCTAATACCAGATGCTGATGTCACAATCAGAGAACTGGCAGAGAAAAGTCAGTAGCAAGCGTAGCATCCCCAGAGAACAAGAATGTAGCCTTTCCTAACAAGCATTTTCGAGAGGCATCTTTAGATGTTTACAGCTCCCGTGCATACTTAAAGGATGTAATTGGCACAGGAGAGCTCTGGCAGAGATTGGCTAGGTTTTTTGTCAAAACACTTGCCTCTTTCTCTTGAGCACACAGCGATGCCACATTTGTCAGTCTTCTCTGCACGAAGGCATTATGGTTTGGATATGGGAAGTCCACCAGAAAAGCTCATGCATTGGCAATGAAGCAAAGTTCAGAGCTGGAGCATGGCGGGGGAGGTGGTTTACTGTGGATATGGCCTTGAAGACTATATCTGTCCCTGGCAGCTACCTGGGTCTCCCTCTCTACTTCTGGCTGCCCTGACTATGAGTGGCTACTCTCTGCCATGAACCCTTCCACTGTTATTCCTGTTTCGGAGCTGGCCAACTATGGACTGAGCCCCTGAACTGTCAGCCAAATAAATCTGCCCTCCTCCAAGTTGTGCTTGTCAGGTTATTTTGGTCACGGCGATGGAAAAGTTGACTAAAACATAAGATGTGGCTACTGGGGATAAGAAATACCACCCCAAAGTGAAGGCCTTGGAAGCAGGGTATCTTTCTGACTTTCTTCTGCTCTCTTGTCCCCTACCCTTCCAAGGACAATGAGGGATGAGAGAGGAGAATTTCTCTTCCCTAGTTGGGCCACAGAAACCAGAACTCCTTTTCCCCAAAGCCAGTCATAAAACCTAAACATATTACTCTTTCTCCTACCTTTCTGTGTAACATCTGGTCATAAAGAAATAAAGATCCTCTTTTCAGAGGAGTCCTGCTCTACATGCAAAAGGAAGAAATGCTACAAGCTGAAGGGCCAAGAAGAATCTCAGTGGAGACTTTGCTCGGTTTCCCCCACTCAGTCTGTTCCTCCCTTGACCACACACTTTGTATCCAGGCATATTTCTACCTGTGGCCCATGCTTGACTGGACCTAAACATAAAAATGGATACCTTTTCCTGGATCTTGTTAAAGCACAGATGACCACTGGGCTCCAGTTTCTGATTCATTTGCATTGATCAGGAACCACACTTGGAGAACAATTTCTCCAGGTCAATAGCTTTCAAACTCTGTGACATATGAGAGTTACCTGGAGAGTATTTTAAAAATTCCCAATACCTAGGCTGCTTCTCAGACCAGTCAAACCAGAATCTCTAAGAGAAGGTCCCTGTCACCAATTGTTTTTTAAGTTCTGCAGATGATTCTGATTTTTCAGCCAAGTTTGAGAACTGGTGCCCTAAATCAATGTTTTTCAACATGAATGTTCCTGCCAATTACCTGAGGATTTGGCAAATATGATTTTTTTTATTTGTTGGGGGCTGAGAAAGGGCCTGGGATTCTGCATTTGTAACAAGTTTTAAGATCATAATTTAACTGAGCTTCTAGTCTGAGGAGGCACACTTTGAAATTAATTGTTTCAATTTGAAATAGAAGGGTATGTAGACGCACCCAGATTGGTGACTCTAAGACCTTAATGTGCTTTTGGAATTGATTACAAAGCCTTGCTAAACACAAAGATTGCCCGTCCCCTCCCACCAACCTTTGAACTTCTGACTTCATGGTACTGGGTTAAGGTGTAAGAATTTACATTTTTAATTCTCTCCCAAAGAAAATTCTGGTTACTATTACCAAAAGAAAAGAAAGAAATGGATTTTGAGAGACAATATATGTTCACTATGTTTCTATGGATCTGATCCATTTTAGGGAAGCATTAATGCTACTAAAATGAACAACATGCACTATATCTGCTCAAAGTGATCTTGTGAAGTAGTCACAATGACAAAAATCTCTTGTCCTCTCAACATTAACTATATAGCTTCTGCTGGAGGCCAAATCAGATTAGAAATGTCTTATCATCAATACTATTATTATTACTAAGACAACAGCAACCAATGTGGCTTCAGAGTCTACCACTAGTACTATCACTACAAGTAGTACTGTTACTACTGTACTATACTAATGATACTGCACTATTACTACTGGCTAACATTGCACACTTCTTTCTACATACCAGGCTCTGTCATAAGCACTTGAAATTTTCTGCTTATGACAACCCTGTGAGGGATGAACTATCATCATCTTCACACTGTGCTGGAGGAAAATGACACAGAAAACATAAATAATATACCCAGGGTCACAAAACTAGAATCAGGATTTGAAACCAGACAGTTTGCCTTCTGGGATTACTGAAATAATTATCAACCTGGACCATCTCCTTCAGAGACCAGAAAAAAACATATGACCTGAAAAGAAAGAGTCAGTGAGATTTAAGATAATTATTGCTAATGTCCTTCCCTTCTTCCACAATCTTAAACTTCTAGTCTTCATGAAGGGACACAGCCTTTAATTGTTTATGGAGAAAATATAAAAACCACAGAAAGAAAAAAAAAAAGAGATACTCAGCCCAAAGCTAAAGAAGACCCCCCACATGGCTGCTTCCTGGCAGAAGCTTTGGGAAATTGTCAGTGAATTTTTTCTAGCCACTTTCCTACAAATATAAGATGCTGAGAGTGAATTGGAAACATCGTCTAACACTTCTGTGACTCTGGAAAAGTTGTTCAACCACAATGACCTGAAATTATTTTGTCTGGAGAAGCTAGACCAAGAATAGAACCTGTCTCAATGCTGTGGTCAGAATCAAACAAGGAATTATACATAAAGTACTTTGTTTAGTGTCTGCCCCCCTACAAAGCATTAAAGAAGTGCATATGATAAACTATTATCATCAGTGAATAAACAAATAAGAAAAAAATACCAAGAATCTACTTCTTGGGATAATATGATGAATAATGTGCATGCCTTACCTGGTACTAAATCAACTTAAGAGAAGCTATTGTTAATATCCAGAGTGGGCACACATCAGGCTGCCTGCGAGCCAGCCAGTGTTTGTGGAACACATCATCATGTATCCAGCATTCATGTACTCATTTACTCGTTTGTTCATTCACTAATTGTGTCTTAAAGGTGGAACCAATGGAATACATGGATGGATCAGATGTGAGACAAGAGAGAAGGAGAGGAAAAACAGATGATCCTGAATGGATAACTGTATTCATTGCTGTGAAGCTGAATGAGAAAGAATGGAGTCAGAGGGGTGTGAAGTTAGAGACAGAAACAAAGTCCAGTTCATCAGGAAACCTGAACACAAAACATCTGGCCTTCACCTGGAGGGTGATGGGAGGGGGAGCAACTGAATGTCTACCAGAAGATGTGACCAGGCTCAGTGGGACAAGTAGTTCTTATATAATATAACAACTTGGATGAAACATATGAGGCCTGAACTAAAGCAAGCACATTAGGAATTGATAGCAAAGGAGAAATGTGAAAGAAATGCTGGTAGGTTGGTGTGAATTTTTGACATTTTGAGTGAAAAAATGGAGGAAGACAGATGGAGTCTCATATTTCTGGCTTGGAAGCCATAGCAGAGATTGATAGTTACCAACCCTTCTTCATTTCCATCAGAAAGCAAGCTACAATTGATCATCTTACTCTTTAAAAAAGTCTTCCAGAATTTCTTGCAAAGGTTACATGTGACCCTGTTCTAGCCAATGAGATGTTAAGTGCTGAGTGGAGCTTTCTGGAAATGAGGGCTCACACCGTCTTACATCACATTTCTCCCTTCTTCCTGGAACAAATTGAGGAAGTTGAAAAAGGGTATGCAGGGCCATATTAAAACCCCAAAGACTAACAAATCCTAAGGACAGTGAAACAAAAAATCTGGCTTCTTGTGGTTTCACAACCATGGCACCAACCCTGGACAGTTGCAGGGGCCAGCCACTGATCAAGGACAAATCTGGGGGGAAAGTTCACCCTCTAACATTCAGAACAACTAATGGAAATTCAAGAGGATCATACCAAAGGACTATTTCATTCCTTCTAGAAGCACTTCTGGTCTTGTGTTGAGCAATGCATGCCATTTTCTTCTGGCTTTTCACCATTTGCTGCAGAATAGAACCATAGAACCATAGCAGATAGGGTTTGGCAGTTTTCACTTTTGAATCACTCTCATCTGTCAGAGGAGGATTAAATGATGCAGAACTGCTTCTAGTAACTAAGATATCAGTCTGGGGTGAAAATCCTCTCTGAGGCTGTACCTCCTTCTGGGAATTGACTTTTCCATGCAGGGCTGCACTGGGAAGTCTTAATTCAGCAGCAATTTATACATGTTACTAAACTTTTTAACATACATTCCATTACAGCTTCCCCTACCATAAGGCAACATTAAAAAAAAAAAAACAGTATCTTGCTAAGTTGCTGAGGCTCACCTCAAACCTGTGATCCTCCTGTAAACAGTATCTTGCTAAGTTGCTGAGGCTCACCTCAAACCTGTGATCCTCCTGTCTCAGTCTCCCAAGTACTGGGATATTTTGAAACTCTTGCCCTTAAAAGGAATGAATAGGATACTGTTATGGTCAGATATAGGCTGTCCCCCTGAAGAGCTCAGGGTAGAACCTAGGCTGGTGGGATATGGCTGGAGGAGTGAGGCCTTAGGGACTGGGTTTTATCTTGCTCTCTTTCTTTCTCTCTCTCTCTCTCTTTCTCTCTCTCTCTTTCTCTCTCTTCTGGCCTTCATGACATGAGAGCAGAGCCCTTGCTCTCTTCCTTTTTCTGCTTCCACTTCCACCTGTTATTCCCTAGGATCCAAGACCTAGGCCTTACATAGACTGAACCTAGAATCTCCAAGAAACTGTGAGCAAATAAACCTTCCTTCCTCTAAGTTATGTGGTCAGTGGTTTTGGATGATAGCAATCAGAATGTTGAGTGAGACAAATACACCCTACCCCACTGAAGCCAAGATAATTCTCCTCCTCCAAGTGCCATCATGGTGTGGCCGTCCTGAGCTTATTTGATAAACCACCATCCGGGACTCTGCCTCTGTCTTTTCCCCCCTTTGTCTAGAAATGTAATCTCATCAGCCCCTGTAGAACAGATCCTTCCCTCAGAGGCAAGCTCACATTAACCAAGCTGGCGCCCCTGATATCTAATTCCAAACAGCAGTTTCTCAGTTTACTGTGAGACATTCATAACTGCCATTTAGAGAGGGTTTGAGGAGAGAGTGTGCACTCAGAAGCAAGAAGAATCTGTAAAATGAACTGTGTTGGAGAACTTCAGAATGAAGCCGAATATACCTTACCAGTGGGATAAAGAGTAGACTGACCACAGCTCTCACATCCATCCCATGTTAGGGACATCCATGTGTACAACATCAGAAACATGTGAAGATATTCCATGAATGCTTCCAGCCCCCTGCCTGCTGGGACCTACATTTCCTATAAAGATTCTTCTGCTTGTCAAGTTCTTTCCTTGAATATGCAAAATAGCTATAAGGTGAATACCTAATAGCTATAAGGTGAATAACTAATAAGGTGGCTGTCTGTTCCTAGTGTCTTTTAAAGATGACTTTGCAATATTTCTGCTCTGATCTTTTATGCATCCCTATAAAAGTTTAACACTCAGAAGTCATCCTCATTTCCCTCCTTTCTGAATTCTTAAGGAATAACTCACTCAGGCCCCAAGGACTGACAAGCGCAATGAAAACTGTCTGATTTCTGCCCGTGGCACAGGAGCCCTTCTCATAACTTCATTGTCTAATGTTATGTTTAGTACAGATGAGACTTTAAATTCTGGGCCTCAGGGAAATTTTTCAGGCAGGCCCCAAAATAGTCCTTTCTGCTTAGAAAATCAGCTACAACTTCCCTAGAAAAGGGCTTTGAGCAGGACCTCTGTGGGATTCCAAGGCTGGCTGGGCATAATTACGCCTCTATTGGTAGGGGCCAGTGCACACAGCTTAATTCATATGTGAGACTTACAGGGCAATCATTGGCATTGTAACATAACAATTCCCCTAACTGTTGTCACTTCCCATAGTTCAATCCCTCTCTCTTCTCCCTAGCAGGCCAGGTTAATCACACAATATTTGGACAGCTGAACAGCAAGCCCATGTATAGGAAAGGTTTTCTGGCACCAGAGGAGGGTTCCGAACACGTTCCTGATGAGGTCGTCAATTTCTCTGGCATGATGAAACAACTCCTGTTGACATACAAGTCACTGTATGCAAAAATACATCATTACAAAGAGGTAATTCGTGTGGGTGGCTGCTGTATTTCAAAACACAGGAGAAAGCCAGGCCTGGTGCACAAGTCTGTCATCCCAGTACTTGGGAGGCTGAGACAGGAGGATCACAGGTGCAAGGCCAGCCTTGGCAATTTAGTGAGACCCTCAGAAATTTAGTTAGACTCTATTTCAAAATAAAAAAGTAAAATAAGGCCAGGTGTGGTGGCACACACTAGTAATCCCAGTATTTGGGAGACTGACAGAGGAGAATTGCAGATTCTAGACCAGCCTTAGCAACTTTGTGAGACTCAACAACCTAGCAAGACCCTATTTCAAAATTTTAAAATGTTTAAAAAGGGGGCCGGTGGTTTAGCTTGGAGGTAGACTGCCCCTGGGTTCAGTTCCTGGTAACACACACACACACACACACACACACACACACACACACACACACACACACTAAAATAGTGCTAAGGGTATAGCTCAGAGGTAAATATCTTTGGTTTCAGCCTCCAATACACCACACACACACACACACACACACACACACACACACACACACACACACACTGGGAAAGGAGTCTATTGGCTCCTATTGGTTCCCTCCTTCCTTTGAGACAGTACCAGTCCTCTCTCTGAACGAATAACACTAGGTCAGTCATCATCCCCTCCATTATCTGGCTATCCAAGGCAGAAACATCAGAAGGGAGCTGGGGAACATCTGCTGCCTATTTCTAGTTTGCTTCCAATAGGTCCTATGATACACTATCTGGACTTCAGCTCTAAAACAAGATTGTTGAATGAGAGGGATTCCTGAGCCCCTTCCAATCCCCACATTCTATTTTAATCAGTACTTTATTAATTACAAAACAATTACACGGCTCTTCGGGCACACAGAGATCGATTCACTTCAAAACAGAAAAAAAAAAAAAAGAAGCAGTCATTCATTTGGCAAATCTTAATGAGCATCTTCCACATATAAGGCACATTTCTCTCTATTTTTATATACTTTTATGGGTGCATTATAGTCTCACATCATAATGAAGTTCATAGAGATAGTGACGTACATGCACACAGCACTCAGTGAGCTTTCCCCGTCTCTCTCTCCATCCGCCCCCACTATCTCCATACAACATTTGGAGATTGACACTGGTATTCTCATGCATGTACACAATGATGATGGAAGCAATTAGGCACACTCCTGTCTGCTGTGGCAGGCTCTGTGACATAAATATGGACACGCTGCTCTCATTCTACCATTTGGTCTTGGTGACAGTTTGATGCAGTTGGAACAAGAAGCCATTAGAGTTACAAGGTTCATATTTATCTTTTCTATGCTACATGCATGCTAGTCCATCGCAGCCCACACCTCAGCTCTACCCCATGCTGTGGACCCAGGAATGTGGCAGGGCCAGGAAGGGAGTGAGGAACTGAGTGAGATGCAGGAATGGGTCCTCAGATGGATGGAGTTAGCTTGACTTCACTATGGGATCCAAATTCAAATCTAGATGTTTTCATTTGCCAACCTGGTGTCCTTGAGTCTGTTTCTCTTGTGGAAAATAGGATTGAGAGCATATTGGACTGCCCAGCCCATTGCAAAAACATGAAAAGTAAATATGATAGCACACACCAAGTGCTTAGCCCAGAAAAAGTGCTCGATTCAAAGAAAACCAGTGCTATCATCAGGGATGAGCAAGATTTAGGGACATGAATATCATAGAGACATGAATATCATCAATAATATCTATGTTCAGTTACGAGGGGATATAGTAAATGCTGTATGTGTCACAATAGCTGTGTCAAATCACCCGCATCAAAGGGTGCTATTTTATATTAAATTCCATGCCTGCACTAAAAAAGCTAAAGATAGACAATGTGCTTGATAGAGGGTCATACAAAGCAGAAGGCAAAGATCCCATAATCGCTGTTTGGAGCTATGCAGACTCAGAGGAGGTAGCAAGAAGGGTGACACTCTCTTCATTTGGGAGGCATCACAAAGGCTCTGTGCAAGTGGAGACATCCAAAGGCAGAGATTATCCACATAGCAGAAATCTTAGGAGGGAGCTCAGGCCCAAGAATAGCATGAGGAGAGGCAGGAAGTTGAACATTTTGGGACACTTCTAAGTCAGTATGGAAATGATCCTCACACTGTACACCCTGTAAACCCCTGGGCCCTGGGGAGGGGTGTGAAATGGTAGAAAGGGAGCTCAGAACTTCCCCTTATGATGTGAGTTCCTATGTGTCACTGTCCTGGAAAGGTAGGAGCTCCTAAAAACTAGAGAGCAGTAGAGGAGGCAGCCTGCATTTCAGACCTATACATACCACTTCCTTTTTTATTTTAATATACTTTTATTGGTGCATTGCAGCTATACACCACATGGAGGTTTAGTGTGATAGAAATATACATGTACACGGCACAGGGCTCATTTCCCTACAGAACCTGTGCTGCTCCCTCCCTGTCCCCATGCCTAATATTGGAATTGGTATCTATAGCTTCACAAATGTGCATAGGATTGTTGGAGTACCTCTTTCTCCTGTGTCACCTTAGGGAAATGATTCAACCTCACCCACCTCAGTTTCCACAGATGTAAGATGAAAATAACTGTACTGATGGTGTCATTGCAGGGATTAAATGAGGCAGCATAAGTCAAGCATGGCCCATGCAGACATAGTCAGTAGCCATAATCACCACATATAATATAATAACCCCATAATAGAGAAATGATGTAAATGCAAGATCACAGCCTGGAAGTACAGGGTATATCCCCTGTGTTACAATCAATTCTGACACCAATGAAATGAAAAACTAGCATCTTAAAGAATAATAAATACCTCAACAAATAATTCTAGTCTTGTTTTTGTTGACTCCAAAGAAATGACAGTAATAACTACAATAGCAACAACCAAAGATCACTGAGCAAGTACTATGTACCTGGCACTGCTCATTACACACACACACACACACACACACACACACACACACACACACACTCTGAGACCTTCAGTCCTGGATGTGCGGGGACCAGAGCAGTTAATTTGCAGCCATTGTTTAGCATGACAGGTGCAGGTCTTCCAGGGTGCCTTAGAAAGCCAGTCTCTATCTAAACCCGACATCTGTACCCATAGGCTCTGCATGATATGGAAAATTGAGAAAAGTTGGTTTGTGCTTGCTCTCATGATCACTCTCCATTGAATTCAGCCCCCCACCACACCTATTTTAGTCCCCATTCTCACTGTTGTAATCCAAAACCCCTGACCACCACAATTTAGAGGAAGTATTTATTTGCTCACAGTTCTAGAGATTTCAGGAGTTTAGTCCATGTGAGGCCAGGTGAAGCCTGTGGAACTCAGAGGATAGACATGGGAAGCAGAAAGAGAGCTCACACAAGAGCTCTGCTCCCACATCATGGAGGCCAGAATCAAGAGCAAGGGGAGCAGGGAGCATATGTAATCCCCAAGGTCACATTCCAGGGGCCTCTCTTCACTATCCAAGCCTTGCTTCAACATGGTTGCCTTGTGTTCATGAGGTCTAGGGGGGCATTCTAAATCCAAACCATAGCACCTCCTCACCAACACACATGGAGCTGTCCCTCTTCTGTCTCTGCTAAGCACACACCTATAATGAGACAGAGAGAGGACCAGTTGACCCTTCCAGGAACAAGGAGAGGTGGCATAGCATCATGGTTAGGAGGACTCATGGTGAAATCAGAGCCTGCCCTGGATCCAGGTGTGACTATAAACAAGTTACCATCTTACTCCTTTATGCAATCTTTTTTTTTTTTTTTTTTGGTACTAGGAATTGAACCCAGAGACATCCTACCTCCGAGCTGCACCCCTAGCCCTATTTATTATTATTTGTTGTTGTTGTTACTGTTTTGAAACAGGGTCTCTCTAGGTTGCTGAGAGTCTCGCTAAGTTACTAAGTCTGGTCTTGAACTTGCAATCCTCCTGTCTCAGCCTCTCAAGGACTGGGATTACAGGCATGCTATGCATTTTTTTCTTACTAACCAAAGTAGCAATAACAATAATTGTCCCCACTTCAAAAGCCTGTTGTAAATATTAGATTAAACTTGTTTAAAATTCTCATGCCATTAGGGCTAGATAGGTTACAACTATTACTGTGCACTCTTTTTTAAAATTGGGCAGCACTTTGTGCAAAGAAATGAGTTTCCTGGAGTTGAATTCCACACACAGGAACAACTGAGTGGTTGGCAGTGCTGAACAGAAGCAAAAACCCAGAGCTCTCATCCCTGTCATGTAGACATCCACTCACCGCATCCCTGCATACAGCTAGCCTTGCCCGTGGGCTTGACTCCATCAGTGATATAACCCAGCCTGCCTTCTTCATCTTTATTGTTCTCTATGGTGATGTGATAGCTTCATTCCTTTCCTCTATATAAATATCATTTCTGTTTTCTGTATTTACTACTCAAATTGATGCATTATGCCACTGTTGCATATTTGTCTTCATTCTGAAGGAGTAATAGATCTTTTTTTTCCCCTCCTTCTCTCTCTCATATTTTTTTTGTAATTCAATAATTTGGCTTTCTACACAAAACAATTCACGTTTCTACTCCTGAGGGAAGGGGGAAAAAATGAAACAAGCAAATAGTACCATCTCAGTATGGAAAGAGGAAAGAAAAAAAAAAACATGCCAGAGACACAGTTTGATGCAGAAGCCCTGGAGGTGACAGAGAGTACAATTTCAAAGGGACAAATTATCCTCCCAACATCTGAGGTCTTTCACACCATTTGAATCTCACATAACTAGTATTGGCAGGGGCTGGAGAGGGCAGGAAGAGAGTTAACAGGTCTGAACAGAGTGTTGTAAATAAGCCAAGAGTCTTCTTGCCCAGACGCTCAGAAAACCTGAAGAATAAAAGCTGCCTGGAATTCATACTGGGAGTTAAAGGGCAGCTGACAGTGACAGGGGCGACACTCTCAGGAGACCAAGAGGAAGTCATCACTCCATTGCCGGATGGTAGAGGTGATTCGTGTTTTTGCACTAGTGGTTTGTGGAATGGCACTTCAGTCTGAACCAACCAAATATCATGAGGAATTAATCCCTTGTATGGACTGCATGTGGGCAGTGAAGCCCGGGGGCTAGAGTACAGGCTCCGAACCCATGACACTGGGCTCAGATCCTGGGGCTCCTACTTCAAAGCTGTGTGGTACTGTGGTTGAATATGTACCCTCAGAATTCACGTGTTGAAATTTGGTTGACATTGTGAAAATACTACAATACATCTACAATATACATGTCTTATGGACTGAATGAAATCCATTATGTGTATGAACCAGCATTTACTTTAAAACATTTTATTTTTAAATGGCTAAGGCTGGCCTCAAACCTGTGATTCTCCTGTTTCAGCCTCCTAAGTGCTGGGATTAAATGTTAGCAATATTTACTTGGCTTTACAGACATAAATAACTCCACAATGAACATGTTAATGCATTTTTTAAAAGGTGGGCAATCCAACTAAATGTCCCATGTTGGTTCTATTTGGAGGTGGGGCCTCGTAGAGGTAATCGGGGTTAGATGAGGTCATGAGGGTGGGACCTTCATGATGTGGTTGGTGGAAGAGAGAGAGAAGAGGAGGAGGAGGAGGAGGAGGAGGAGGAGGAGGAGGAGGAGGAGAAGAAGAAGAGCAGAAGGGAGAGGAAGAGGGGGAGGAGAAACAAAGCTTGTCTGGCTTCCTCTCACACCAGCTAATCACCACATCTGTATTGTGAAATGGCCCTCACCAGATGTGGCCCCTCGACCTTGGACTTCCCAGAATCATAAGAAATAAATTTACTTATGCATTACCCAGCCGGGGGTATTATGTTCTAGCAAGACAACATAGATGAAGACAGTGACATTGGGAAGATACCTCTCTGAGCCCCGGTTTCCTCATGTATAAAATAGAAACCCCCATGGTAACTGCGTCAAAGGATTGCAGTTGTGTGATGATGTAATAAGTCCTCAGCATAGACCTGAGCATATGGTAAGTGCTCAGTCTGTGTTAGTCATTTTTTCAGTTGTTTCAGAAAGGAAAACATGGTTCATATTCCAAGTCAGTACCAGCTACCAATATAACAACCTTGCAAACTCTATGGTCTTCCTATGAATCAGATTGAAGTTGACTCCATACCCCACAAGCCACACCCATAATTATTTGATGTCAGGCCTCTCTACTTTCCAAGTAAGGCTGCAATGCCCTTCAGAGTCTAAGAAACCCCTTCCTTTTGCGAAGACTAGAAGCTTCAACTATGCATTGACACTAATCTTTCTGAATTCACTAAAGGGTCTTATCTCCTCACCTTTTGATTTTATCTTTCCATGAGTCCATTTCTTATTTTGAAAATCTCTCAACTGTAACGTACCAGGGATGGAAATAATTTTCTTTTCCAACCCAACATGGCCTGAACCTTCTTTTTTTCTTCTAAATTGTGCTTTAAAAACCCGGATATTTTCTTCTTTAGTCTTCTCTCTCCCTATTCCTTACATATGGTGATAATGTAAATGAATTAATTGAAACAACTTGATCCTTTCAATATTGCAGTTAGAAATTTTCCTATCCAGGATCTCAAGGTCAATGAGGTGCATTTTCTTTCTCCCAAGATAACCTGATGGTTCAGCTTTGTTGATTGTTCCACTTCAATGCATCAGGGGTTGTCCTTTCTCCAGCTCCTAATAACTTTTCCAGTCTCCACTAATGGACTCCTCCATGCCCTGCAGCCTTTCCACACCAATTGGTCCTAAAGACAGTGCTATCCACTTCAGGGTTTTGCCATGGCAGCCCTCAGTTTGTGTTTTAGTTACCTATTGTTTCTAACATAGGGGCTTAAAACTCCAGCAGTTTATCCTTTCACAGAATCATGATTAGCTTGGTTGAGCTGGGCTTCTTCTATCTGCTCTTGGGCTCCTTCCCTTGTGCAGTCAGATCAGACCAGAGACTGGCTGGCTGGAAAGTCAAGGGTGGCTTTAATCGTATGCCTTGCAATTAATATTGGTGGCTGGCTGGGATGCCTCTGTTCTCCTGGTGGTTTCTCATCCTCCAGTAAGTTAGGCAGGACTTTCTCATAGAATAGTTATCTACATGTTCCAAAAGGGTGTAGCCAGAAGCTGCAAAGCCTGTTCAGATGTAGCCTTGGAAGTCACCAGGTCATTTCCATCATATCCTAACAGTCCAACTAAGTCACAGGGCCATCTTGGATTGAAGGGGAGAGAAAAATAGACTCCACTTCTAAGTAAAGGGAGTGGAAATGGAAAGCAAAGTCACCTTGCAGAGGGGCGTGTATGATGGAAGTAATCACAAATAATCTGCCACAAGGCTTCATTACTTCAGACCTAAGTCATTTCAGTGTGACATGGGATGACTAGAAGAATTTGCCATTCTATGGTTCTCAGTATGATGGTAAAATTAGGTGAACATAAATAGAACCCACTTCCCCACTTCTGCTCTGCAGAAGGGGAATTTTGGTTCCTACAACCAGGTAATTTTTTCCTTTCCTTTCTAAAATATATAATGTATATCTCCTGGCTATCACTATACACACACACACACACACACACACACACACACACACACACACACACATATATCCTGGCTATCACCTAAGCCTCCCACACAAGGACACCCTGGTCAAAATCTGCTGGGCTGTAGAAAGTCCATGTTAAGATGTTTCCAAATGCATGAAAATTTTGAAGAAACCAGGAGCCCAATACCATTCTCTGTTTTCTAACTGACATTGAGCAACTTACTCTCTGAGTCCTACTTTTCTTTCTGATGACAATAAAATATTACTCCAATGATTCAAGTATGACCTTAATGAAATAATGTAAAAGAAACAATTGTATAAACTCCTAAAGGCTTACATTAATATCACTTAATTCTATTATTGCTATTATTAACAAAAGCGGCTCCTTTGCCTATTGCTACCTGAGGTGCAGGCGTTTGAACTTACTATTTCTGGCAGGGCTTCACTTAGAGGTTAGCAGCCATCCTGAAATAATAAAAGAAGTAGTTGACAGAATCTGATCCTCATAGTTTGGAGCTGGGGTAATATTTGTTAGTTGGGCAATATTTGCCTTTGCTGCCAGAGCTTTCATACAAACGTGAATCAGAGACGTTGTCAGGAGCTCCCATGAAGTAAACTGCTCCCCTAGCTCAGGTCTGAGCAAAGCCTGAGGACTGTAACCAGGTGCCCAGGTGTCCCAGTGCACAGGTGCACAGGTGCCCAGGTGCAGTGCCTGCAGGAAGGAGGAGGAACAAGGAACAGGATCCACATGTGAAAAGCAGCTCCAGGCAAGAAACCTGAGCTTCCCAGTGAGCAGAAGACCACAGTGCCAGCTGTCAGAACTCAGAGTCGGCATCTGACTTCGGAAGTGGGATTTGGAGTTATGCAAGCTCAGGGAGGGAGGGCAATGTCAGGTGGACAGTGTGAGGGCCATTGACCAGGGGATGGGGGCGTGGCTCTCAGAGGGCCCAGAACTCAGTGTTCATACCTAAGTTAGCCATCTTCCTTCCTAGGCAACAGGAAAAAGGACTCCTTTATCAACATTCACAAAGCAGGGCTACCAAATGTTTTTATGTCCTTTTTTTTTTTAGTATCTCTGTTTAAAAAAAATTTTTTGGTCTATAGGTCTATATCTATGTTTATATATATTGGATGTTAGGTAAACATTGGGGAAAAAATCAACTTGATTAACATAATATAGGCTTTTCACATTTCAGAAATATGCAGTCTCAGTTTCCTCTATGGTTTTACAACCGTAAATATTCCAGATCATTCATTCGTTTATTAAAACAATATTTATTGAGTGTACCCAGCTCATTCATTCATTCAAAAGTATTTATTAAACCTATTCAAGATTATTCATGCCTTCAAGTAATATTTATTGAGTTTATGCATAGCTACTGAGGATATTAAAGTAGACCGAGCAGATTCTATCCCTGCCCCATGGTGCTTCCATTCCCAAGGAAACAGACAACAAACAGATGATGGACAGATAAAGTGAATATATGAACAGAAATGGTGATATATGCTCCAGAGGAAATAAACCCAATACTCAGCTGCAGACCGTGCAGCTGGGGAGGGCTCTCTCGGGAGGCAAGGGAATCTGAGGACTGCGACCGACTCGCACACAAGGAGATGTGGAGGAGCAACTCAGCCAGAGAGCTCATATGACAGGACACATGCAAATAGCCTGAGGACAGAGACCAGGTTGGGGCTAGAGCCCAGTGAGCAAGGTGTGGGGAGGCTGCCAGGAAGTGGAGGCCCCATAAGACCTCGGCCTCTACTGCAAAGGCTCTCCCCCTACTATAACCCTGGCCCACGCTGGGCTCTAACCACCATTCTTCCTACCCACCCTGAACTGCTCTCCTCTCTGCCTCAGTACCTTTTACCTTTGTGTGTGTCTGTGCGTGAGTGTGTGTGTGCCCGCGTGTGCAGACATGTTATTGGGGATTGAATCCAGGGGCATTCTATCTCTGAGCTACACCCCCAGCCCTATTTCATTTTTATTTTTTGAAACAGGGTCTCACTAAGTTGCAGAGGGTCTCACTAAGTTGCTGAGACTGGCCTTGAACCTTTAATCCTCCTGTCTCAGCCTCCCAAGTACTGGGATTGCAAGCAAGTGCCACCACACTGGCTTGCCCCAGTGCCTTTGACTTTGCTTTCTGCCCCTCATAGCACCATCCCTACATTCCCACCCTCCAAAAGTCAATGCTTGGTGTCCTTTAAAGCCTGTGCAGAGGCTGTTTCTCAACAACTCTCCAAGCCTTACCAACACACTCTAGCTGGAAGCAATCTCACCCTCCTCCATGTGGCTATGTAAATATGTATTTAGCTGTCTGCTTCTATATGTGCACACATGCATGTATATGTTTATCTCCATCTCTAAGTGATACTCTTTGGGAACTGAAGATACTTAAAGAATTATCCTTTTCCACCCCTCCTGTTGCTTATCCAAGGATTACATCCTGAAGCTTTAAAGTCACATGGAAAAGATCTGAACCCAGTAATACACCTGCCATTTGGTCCCTTGGGGTGATCCTAGAGGGGAGTCTTACAGGAGTGAATGACATTGCAGTACAGAATAAGCATGTTTGCCGCACTCTCCAGAGGCACGAGTACTTCAAAGAGGGACCCCCACCTCCTCTCATGTTCACACCTGCTGCAGGAACACTGGTGTCACCATGTCAGCACGTCGGTTCGTTTCTGCATCCTTGTATCCCCCACAGTACTTGGAGATGGAAGTTGCTCAATAAATGTTTGTAAATGAATGAATGGTTGAGTAGGACAGGAATAATGGGACTTTGCAGGGAGGTCTGGGGGGAATAAAGATTTACCTAACAATTTATGTTGCTCTTGACATGCCATGCTTTTCGCCGTGCCCAGGAGGCCAATAGCACAAACACATGCCTTGCCATGAAAAATTCACAACCGTGCATTAGTCAGATACCCTGGTGACATTACTCGCAAACGAGAAAGCCAAGGTCACGGCAAAAGCTGCCGTAAATCAAATGTGCCTTAAACGCAGCGTCTTCCTGTTGGGAAATCTGACTCGTTTACTGTGTCTCCCCGAGGAGAGAGGCTACTTAGCACACCTTCTACTTACAGAGGGAAAATGCCTGACACGCAGGGTCTCTGAGGCCAACTCTCCCTCGTGGCCTCTGGGTCCTGGGCCTTGATCCCCTCACGCGGCCCCGATAGCTTCAAGGCAACCTGTCCTCCACACAGTGCATTAAGCAATTGCAGGAGATATGAAAGGCTTTCAAATAGCATTTCCCAAACTGTTCCACCTGGTATTGCTATGTATTTGGCAAATAAAAGCATTTCACGGTCAAATAATTTGGGGGAAAGCTGTGGATACTGTATCTCATTCTGAGGGTTTCACAAAGCACCTGTAAAAAATCCTGCGGGAAGAGAACCTGTTTGACTTTGCTTTAATGTGGGGCTTCCCAACCATTTTGATAAGAAACCTTTTGATAGGGCACAACAGCAGCTCCGTGGACCTTTCAGCTACACGGCTATTGCTATTTATAACGCGAGAAGCCATTCATGGTTCTCACGCCAACTGCCCCTCTCACTTCGATAGGTCCTCCAGAGACAGAAGATTTGTAGGATAATTTCAATTGCATGGGAGAACAGTGATTGAGCTTTACCTGGCAACAGTGGTCTGCCCAACTTACATTTGCTATGTCCTCGGCTGCCTGCCTAATGCCCCCAACGTTAGGGACTGTTAAAAAAAATCTGAGCTTAGCAAGGACAGACTTTGGTTCAAACGACTAGTTGCAATGTGTGTGTGTGTGTGTGTGTGTGTGTGTGTGTGTGTGTGTAGGGGGGAGTCTGGAAATCTGGAAAGGGATTTTGCAATAGGGCAAGGGGGGCGCTCTTGCAACAAAACGAGAGTTGTTCCTGCAACTGACCTAATTTTCTTCTTCTTTATGGCAAAGTAAAACTCCATTACATATATATATATATATATATATATATATGTGTGTGTGTGTGTGTGTGTGTGTGTGTGTGTGTGTGTGTGTGTGATATATATATCACATTTTCGTTATATATATATATATATATATATATATATATATATCACATTTTCTTTATCCATTCATCTGTTTGTGGATGGGCATCCAGTTTAAAAGAGAGACCAGAAGAGTGGAGAAAGGGGACACTGTGAAGGAGGAGGAGAAAGAGGAGGTATGGAGAAATGAAGCAGACTAATTTATGCTATGTGTATGTAGGAATGCATCACAAGAGAATCTCACTATCACAAATAATTATAATGCATCAATACCTAAAAAAAAAAATCTGAACACTGAGCTGGGCATGATGGAGCATGCTTGCAATCTCAGTAATTGAGAGGCTGAGACAGGAGGATCGCAGGTTCACAGCCAGCCTCAGCAACTTAGTGAGGCTCTCTCCCAACTTAGTAAGATTCTCTTCCAAATAAAAATAAAATAGGGGATGTAGCTTGGAGATAGAATGCCCTCGTTTCAATCCCCGGCACCACAAAAAGCAAACAAACAATAACTGAAGAACAGTGTTAGCATAAAATCTGTTAGTAGCTCAAGATTAAGACAAAAAGGATTTTTTTACAGAGAAGGATAAGCAAAGCTAGAAAGAGGCAGGTGTGAGAAAGTGGGGTGAAAGGTAACATAATTGGATGGTGCGTCCAGAAATGTTTTACTTTTAGGCTAACCTCTTCTCGGGGGGGGGGGTTGCTGGCTCAGTATGAAGGTAGGGTGAAGTTTGGGTGCCTAGAGGAAGAGGGGCAGCTTGACCTGAGTCCGGGTAACAAGCATTTTGGTCCAAGTGATCAGTGAGGATCAAACAGTCCAGATTAAACCATTAATGGGGTCAAGAATGAGGATTTTGAGGGCCTGAGTCCAGCTTTATCATAGGCTAAATGGGCACCTGCTAGTCCATAGATTCCCCAAATAGGAGATGCCACCCTACAGGAAACTCTGGAATAATCCAGGGGGGCAGTGGTAGCTTTGGGTGCAACTGGAGGGGAGGGGACTTGATATAAGGGAACAATGGAAGTACGGGGGCAGGGTCACTGAGCAGAATTAAAGAATATATAATCACAGTCATTAAGCAGATTTCAGTAATGGCAAAAAATTAGATATTGCCTTCTGAATACTTACCCATTTCTTTATAGGTTTTTTTTTTTCAGGACAAGCATGAATGGGCATGCATTTCATTCTTGTACTGTTCTTGCAATTTGGATAGGGTAACCAATGTTCTCCATAAGGTGGCATTTTAGACAAAGCAACTCTTTATTTTCTTGCAGGACCTTCAGCTTCACTTAATAAAAGTCAGTAACACTCCGCAGTCATTGTGACTCACACATGCCTGCACACACATGCGCATATTTCCAGGGTGATTCTGCTCCTGATTGATGCATTAGGTGAAAAGTTGGCGAGGAAACAGAAAACCTTCCCTAGGCTTTTCCATCTAATTCTTAGGCTTCAGCACAATACTAGCAACTCGTGCATTTCCCAGTATTTTAAGATGTCCAATGTGCACTTTAACATTCTTTCATGAATGATTAAATATTAACAGTTTGGCTCATAATGGCAGTCACAGCCATCTTGTCACTAGTTTATGGTCTGAGGATAAGAGTTAATCACATCCTTTGAAATCACATTCATAGCTAGAGAATGAAGACCGTGGGGAATCTCTAAGTGCTAGTGTGGCCCCACAGCACCTCACTGGGATAACAAATCAGAAAGAGAAGCCACTGCTATGCTTTGCTTGGTAGGAAGCATGAATTAAATGCCTGACAGTCCAAGTCATTACTTTTCACCCCCTTTTCCCCCTTTTCTCACCCCCATTAGTAAGTGCTACTTCCAAAAGTTCTGACTTTGTTTGCTTATTTGTTTGTTTGATTGTGGCCTCTCCTTGCAGTGGTTCCCAGTGCTGAAGTCAAATTTCTATTGGAAACCAGAGTAGGTCCTTCATAACACTTTCCACAACCATGAGAAATGTTAGCATGCTAACATTTCCTGTGTCCAATCTATTATTGACTTCCATCCTCTTGTTTTTCTTGAAAAGTTCCACCCTATATCTATGATGTATCTTTCAGTGTCATACATAGGAAATATCCTTACAGCATTGTGTATTTGGATAAAGAGAGAGCTGAGGGCACCTGTCTAGCCCTTTTCATCATATATTTCTTATTCTCCCGTCCTAATCCTCTAGCTTTCTTTTTCCCCCCAACCCTCGTATATGAACAGCAAGTGCTTTACCACTGAGCTATGTCCCAGCCTTCATTGACTTTTTTAACCAGTGAGCACAGTTGTAATTTATTCACTTCCCCCAACTAAAAGAACTGTAAGAAAATCAAACGGTATCAAGTTCTAGCTGTCTTTGTCACAGATGTTCTAGGTAAATTGTTTTGGGGCCAGTGAACAGTCTTTGATTTTCTTAACTGAAGAACAGAGCATTGACCTAGATCATTCCTGCAAAGCACACTTTTCAGCTTAAAAGTTTCTCTAGTCACTCCATTTCCTCCGAGCCAGGGATGGGAGAGAAAAAGCCAGAGTGAACACACAAATGCTCCACCTGGCTCCTTTACAACAGATCCGGTGCCTGCTGTTTTCTTCCAGGTGCACTGGGAAAAGGGAAGCGAGTACACTGGAAGAATCTGACATCTCAACACCCACACACTTCCATAGGAGCTCTGCAGAAGCTGCTTCCTTCAGTGTTAAGCTCCGTCACTGTGGGAATCTGGTTTGCTTACCCTGCTAGCCCTGGAGCCTAGCAGAAGGCTCAGCTTAGAATAGATGATCGATACATACTTGGAATAAACCAGGCAGGGAAGGTGGAGCAGTTCCCTAAGCTCCATCACCCTGCAGACATAAGAGCTTCAAAAGGGCATGCAGCCCTGCTCATTGACTCTGCCTTTCTAGACCCACCTGGAAGATTCTATAGCCCATCTTCTCTAGGACTGGAGTGTTTGTGAAACTTTATGCAGCATGGTAGGGCAAGAAAAACACCGGACAGAGGCCCAGGAGATATGGTTTCTAGTCCTCCTCCCACATTTTACTCTGTTTATCCTTAGCTTTCTAGGTCTCATCCAATCCCTCTCTATAATGAGTATTATATTGTCCCTAAAACATGTTAGATACTGAGTCTAAAAGGTATTACATTATAGTATTAGCAGTGTTTATCTCTCAATGATAAAATGCCAGGAGACATTTAATTTCTTCTTTATACCTATTCCCTATTCCCCAAATGTCTAACAACAGACAAATACTTTTATAAGAAGAAACAATGCATGTTATTAAAATGTGAGATAATTCAGCATTATTCCTTATGCTTTTTCTATTTAAAATAATAATAATAATAACTTTTTTTTTTTTTTTTGCAGTACTGGGGATTGAACTCAGGGGCATTCTACCTCCTAGATATACCCCCAGCCCTATTTTTTATTCTTTATTTTGAAACAGGGTCTCACTAAGTTGTGGAGTGCCTCACTAGGTAGTTGAGGATGGCCTCAAACTGGATCCTCCTGTCTCAGCCTCCCAAATGCTGGGATTGCAAGCGTGAGCCACCACACCCGGCTTTAAAAATAACTATCTTTTTAGTGCTTCCTTTCTTTATTTCTAAACCTAACTCCCTATTCTCACCTTAGATAGAGGGATCTTTGGATGACTGAAAAGTTGAGGCATGAGATGCTGGAAAGGTCACTAAAAAAGCAGGCTGGCATTAGCTAAGGCATTTAGCCTTATGTATTCTCTGTCTTCTCCTTTGTAAAGTAAAGGCACTAGATCAAAATTTTCCTAGTTCTAAAATTCTGTGCCTCCTTATGCAATCGTCCTGACATACTTTGAATGATCCTCCAGAGAAAAGAAATGTGTATTATAGGAACAAGAGCAGCCATGCCACAGAACCCAGTCTGTCATTTCTGCTGAGGAAATCACCTTGTCTTGCAAAAAATATCAGATCTACCGGGAAGTAAATCAGTTTTATTAGGCCAACTGGGGATCAATACCAGGCACTTAGGTCCCCAACAGACTATCTCGACTGAGGGAAGAACAGAATCTCCCAAATTAAAATTGTGGTGGGTACTGCCCAGCCAATTTCCTGGAGTTGGTTGTTTGCATTATTACAAAATTATGGCTAGAAAACAACCTAGGGGCTTCTAAGTGATGGAATCCTCAGCCACCATATCCCCCATTCCTTGCCAAGCAGGGGAAATAAACCTGTCTGTAGAAGCAAGAAAGCATTCTGTCTTTCTCTGTCCTCCCCATGTCTGTCTTTTCAGCTATCCCTCCCAGTGACAGTCACAAAATGAAAGTTGGCTGTCAGTCAGTATGCTAAGGAATACCAGGTGACACTGGGGGTGACTTCTAAGTCAGCAAGCAACAGGATACTGCTGGCCACTTCTGATGGAAGTCCTCTGGTTAGACAGGCTCTAGAAGGAGAATCACACCAGCCAATAGAATCCTTTCTTAAAGCTGGGCGTGGTGGCGCACGCTTGTAATTCCAGCATTCGGGAGGCTGAGACCAGAGGATCCGGGTTCGCGGCCAGCCTCAGCTACCTAGTGAGGCACTCTGCAACTTAGTGAGACTCGGTTTCAAAATAAAGAATAAAAAGTAGGGCTGGGGGTATAGCTCGGAGGTAGAACGCCCCTGAGTTCAATCCCCAGTACCACAAAAAAAAAAAAAAAAAAAAAGAATCCTTTCTTAGCTAAATCAGGACATAGCATTCTTTCCCAAAAAGAAAAAATTAACCTTGCATGATATCTGTGCCTTCCTTCTCTTGCCCTACTTTTTGATATAAATGGTGATGGTGTGATTTATCATTGATGCGAAACAGAGTTCAGAATTAAATAATTCGAGAATATCACAGAATCACAAGCAGGATAGAAACGTTTCTATAGTCGGAGGTCTTTCAAGGGTTCCAAATAATTGAGTAGCTACTGTCCAAAGGGAGTCCTGGTGCCACAGGAGATCTGAGTGGCTCTGTTGCCACCCGCCTACAAAGCCACTCTAAACCAGGAGGTCCTTATCAAGGTTCATAATCTAACTTGGATGAAACTGACCACCTACAAGGAAGACTCATACATCCTCATCTAAGGATGAGTGATCCCTCTCTCTTCCTCTAAAGCCCAGAGGAGCCTCCGAGTAGCTCCCAGGGGACCTCCCTCCCCCGCCCTTCAGAACCACTCAGGCTCAGAGCGGGCTAACTTCCACTTCATTGCATCCAATCCCTAAGACACTGACCCAGCCCTCACTGTGTGTCAGTCATCAGACAGGGCCCCAAGGAATTCGCAAAAGAAGGTCATTTATGCCCTGACCATAATGCAAGTCACAAAGAGATCCAAACAACAATGTTCTCCTCTCTATCATATGCCAGAGACCAAGATGGGATCCAGGAACACAATTGCCTAGTCAAAACTGGTAACAAATAAAGGCTTCTATGGAGGCTGAGTACAAGGGGCCCTGGAGATTCAAGAGAAAGAGTGACCAACTCGACCTGGGAAGGTCACGGAGTGCTTTCCAGTAACCTGGCCACAGCAGAATGGGGGAAATAGAGACGCTGTTAGAGGACATATGGAACATATTTGTTGGTGTTCGAATGGCTTGTTGATGGTTTTCAGATGGAACAATAGGGAAAGGGAGGAGTTAAGATTATGTCTTTCATAACCAAGTGATGGTTGTCTCACCTCCCAAAAAGGAAGGGACCAGGTTGAAAGGGGTTTATCATGTTTGTGTTACTGGCACTGCCCATGTTCCCTGACCAGTGCCAATTGGCGTCAGCATCCTACTTGGGTATGAATGGAACATGATGTACAGTGCTTCAAGTAGATGGTCCCTTCTCAGAAGGATTAACTGAGGTAAAACCTGAGGTCTAAGACTTTACCATTAGTAATCCAATTTTTCCTGACCAGGTCTTATTACTGTATACCTTTCACCTGGGACCTCCCTAGAGGTGTCAAAAATTGAGTGATACTTTCCCAATAAAATTATCAATGGCAATCTCAATGACATGTACAAGAAAAAGGGGTGCAGGGTGGGATCTGGAGGGAGGGAAACACACCAAGTCCTATGTGCAAATATGTTTCTATGACTCTGTACCTCATTATAACGTATAATTAATTGCAATGCGCCAATGCAAGTATATTAAAAAAAATAAAACAGCCTCAGGAAAGAAGGAACCCCACAAGAACTGTTTGAATCTCCCAAGAATAATCATCATCTATTATTCCTGTAGTGAGGTGTGAACAGTAGCCCCTATTTCTCAACACTTTGCTCTCTCCCCCGTAGATGGCTCTTGGTGACTGTCTCAACCAATGTTCTCACTACTGTGATCCAAAAGTACCTGGACACTCAATTTAGAGGAAGAAAGACTTATTTGCTCACAGTTTATGGAGGTTTTTGGGTTCAGCCCATGTGAGGCTGGGTTTTCAGAGCTCAGGGCATGGCAGAGAGGGAGAGAGCAAGGGCCCTGCTCTCGCATCATGGAGGCTAGCAGTAAAGAGCACAAGCAAGGGGAGGAGGAAACATATAAACCCCAAAGCCATTTCCTCCAGTCACATCCCACCTTTCCAGGTTACCATCAGTAAATCCATTGCAATGCATTTGTTCACTGATGAGCTTTACACCCTCATGACTTAGTTACATCAACTCTGAACGTTAATGCATGAGCTCCTCACAGGACAGTCTATGTATAACCGTAACAGTGGCCCTGGTTTTCCTCCTGATAAACGCCTTTTATCGCATCCTTGACTGTGAACTCAGACTATGGAGTGTATTTGATTAGATGATACCTAATCTTGACCTTGTGAATTTGAATTCTTCCTAATGCCAACACCATACTGATCCTCAAGAGCTACTAAAGAGAAAAAGAATTGGAACAGATGAATATCCCTAACCAGAGCCAAGCAGAGATGGGATTGGCATAGGTTCAATTCAACCTCAAGACCATACCAACCATCCCCACCACTTACTCTCTCTGGGAGATAGTAGGACCCATTTGTTTTTTTAATTAATGTACACTAATGTGTAGAGTTCTCCTAAAGAGAGTAGTGTTATGGTTAGATACAGGATATCCCCTGCAGAGCTCACATTTTAATGTTCAGGGTTGATATAGTTAAGTCATGAGGGCTGTAGATGCCTCAGTGTGTAAAGTGTTCACTGGGCAGTAATCTAGGCAAGTGGGGTGCGCCTAGAGAAAGTGGGTTCCTGGGGTGTGGCATTAGGGGCTGTGCTTTTGTCTTTGATTCCCATAGCTTGCTTGTTTGATGTCTTGCTTCCAGCCGCCATAATGTTCTCTCCCTCTCTCTGCTTCCCACTGCCATGCACTGAGACCTGCAGACTCTGCTCTCACTGACACTGAACCCAAAATCTCCAAGAAAACTGAGAATGTTAACTGAGACACTCAGGCTGAATTTACCCAGACAAAGAGAAATATACTGAGTACAAAGAGGCCTGTAAGAGTGGGGATAATTCTGTCCACTGTGTAGATTCCTCTGAGGTCAGATGAGAAGGAAGCAAGCTGTAGGTGAGCTGGATGATATGTAATATCAATGGAAAGTTTTTTTGCGCCATTTCTACACATGCTCTAAGACCATTTCCAATTTTGTAGAGAGAGAGCAGTAAGGGGGAAAGCCTTGGAAGCAATCTGCTTGGCCTCTTTTTTATCTCTGTGTTTCATCAGCAACTTCTGCTGTTCTCCTGCAGAACAAACCTCATTGCAGCTCAGAAGGCAGCAGGTGAACACAGTTGTTTATGTGTTCCAGAAGCTTTCAGGCTGATTTCAAAACACCCTTAGTACAAGCCTCATTTTATCCAAGTGAATAATATGGTTTCCCTTCTGTAAGCAAAACCATGATATATAGGCAAACTCTGCGTTAATTGGATAAACCAGTGGTAAAGCCCCCAAAGAACAATTAACTTTCATGTGAAATACTCCCAGCTGAAATCTTGGAAAACTTGCATGTAATTAGTACTCTCTTCCAGCTCTCCGAAGGATAAAATACAATACATTAGGGCTTGTAACACTAATATCGCCAAGAACACAGCTAACGTGGGAAGTTTAATTTGCCACTAATATGCAGATGGCAGGCTAGCTGGTGCTTTCTTTCACCTGTTTGGCTAATTGTTTTCAGTGTGATTTAAAAACTCCATACACTGTGATGCAACATACACAATGCATAAAAACACCACTGCTAGACTGCAGTAAATCATAAAATTTAGATTTCAAAATCAGAGGCAACTTTTGAGGTTATTTGGCCCAGTTCCCAGGCAATAGACCTATTGTGTCCTAATCAGCTCTGGAGAATTTACAAATGATAGTTTCCTGGGTTGCATCCCAAGAGATTATGCTTTTCTAAGTTATGGCTGGACCTTAGAAATCCCAATTAAATTAAACAAATGCCTTTTTTGCAGTCATATTCTTTGAGTTATACCCCCAACAAATGGCATTCTAAATTCACATTCTCTGATCTATACCCCCAACAAATGCCATTCTGAATACCATTCATCAGAAAATTCTGTGCTACAACCATGTCTGAGAACCACTATGCCCTATACCTTCTACTCAATGCTTTGATTGCTCTATAAGTTGAATCAACACTGAGCATATAATTTCTGCGTAAACACCCCCAGGTATAAGCAGCTCATTTGTTCAGTCCAGTCAATGGGATTACCTGTTCTGCATACTAAAAGGGATTCTTGGTTCATTTTCCATTATAACACAATACTTGAAGTGATTTGTAAAGAATGGAGGTTTATTTTGCTCATAGTTTTGGACCTTCAAGAGCATGATACCAGCGTCGATTGGACTCTGCTAAGACCCTTGCTAGCTATAACACAGTGTGGTGGATGGTGCCATGGCAGAAGCATAAGCAAGAGGGAGAGATGACATGGCAAGACAGAAATTGAGAGAGAGATTCAAGGGTTGGGCTGCCTCTTTTATAATAATTCACTCCTAGAGGAACTAACCAGGCTCCTGTGCAAACTACATTAACCCCTTCCAAGGACAGGGCCCTCAATGGCCTAACTACCTTCCGCTAGGCTCCACCTTTTAAAGGTTCCACCAGCTTTTAATACTGCCATAACTGAGGACAAGCTTCCAACACATAAATCTTTAGGGTATACGCTCAAATAATATCCAAACAATGCCAGAGAGCTTCTACAATTGCTTCTGGATTCAGTAGAAGAGAATGCCAAGTTGATTACCTGGAGAAGATGCTCTTCCCTAGAAATAGGTGAGAGAAGGATATATGCATTTATTTGTCACTTCTGATAAAAAAAAACCTATTCTGAATTCAATTCAATAGCATTTAATTTGCAAGCATTAAAAATAGTAGTATAAACCAAGCATGGTAGTACACTCTTGTAATTCCAGTACTGGAGAGGCTGAGATAGGCAGATCACAGGTTTGAATCCAGCCCCAGCAACTTAGTGAGGCTCTCAGAAATTTTGTGAGACTATGTTTCCAAATTAAAAAAAAATAGTGCTCAGGGTATATCTCAGAGGTAGAATGCCCCTGGGTTCCATCCCCAGCACCACAAACAAACAAACAAACAAAAAACAGTAGTCTAGTTTATCTGCCAGCCTTATATCATAGTATTGGAAGGAAAAGACCAGAAGGTCAGAGTCGGAAAATTTGGGTATTAGTTGTGGCTCAAGCCAGGAGTAATACTACATTGAGAAATTTGCCTAACTCTCCAAGTGTCAAATTCCTGTTTATCAAATAAGGACACGATAGCTGCCTGACTTAATGCATGAGATTATTCTGAGAATCAAATAAGCTTATGAATGTGAAGAGGCTTTGGAAATGGGAAAGCTTTATTAGAAAAAAAAAAGCACAGAACTCATATTGTCAGTATACTGTCAAACATTAGCAGTGTTTTCCCAGGAGTACAGGTGCTTGAGTAGGTAGCCAAATATGTACATGTAGTATTAAAGAATTCAAAACACTCAGCCTTTCTTCCCATAATGATATCAAGACTCCTTTTGTTATCAGAACAAAAGCTTGTTCAAACCCAGAGCAATCAGAAGGCAGGTTTGCCTGGATTTCAAATAGCTTTTGTAAACACCTACCTCTCTGCCTCTCCCTCTGCCTTCAACTATGACTACTAAGTCTAATCATTGATTGGAATTCAACTAAGCTGCCATTGGCCTTCAACCCATTCGATAGAACTGTGCAGTTCAAACGGTGATTCCCTAAGGAGCCTAACTGGCCCTTGTTACTTTAAACTGAATACACCTAATTTGTTAAATGTTAGATGGAAAGGATACTGGCTAGACTTAAAGATGCTAGACTATTAAAACAGATTGAATGATATGCTTGTTTGCTAATAATTCCTTGAAAGGCAAAGAATAGGTCTTGGTTCGGTCTCTTACAGAATTTAGCATTATGTTTTGTATTGTAGATGAACTCAGCACCTGTTTGTTGAGTGAGTGTATGTCAGATGGGAGGAACATGCCATTCACATGTAGCTCTCTGATTAATCTGAGCTGTTTGTTCTGCTATAAGAATTTGGATTTGTAGCCAGGCGTGGTGGCGCACGCTTGTAATCCCAGCATTCAGGAGGCTGAGACCGGAGGATCCGGGTTCCCAGCCAGCCTCAGCTACCTAGTGAGGCACTCCGCAACTTAGCGAGACCCGGTTTCAAAATAAAGAATAAAAAATAGGGCTGGGGGTGTAGCTCGGAGGTAGAATGCCTCTGAGTTCAATCTCTGGTACCACAAAAAAAAAAAAAAAGGATTTGGATTTGTGTATGCTCATGCATATATGAAGCAGAGCTATGCCAAGATAATACCTACTTTTAGAACAAAAAGAACTAGATCTACTCATTTCCAATAGAACAAGCTGATTTAGTCAATTTGTTTAAAAAAATAATTCTTTGATCCTTCAAGCTGGTTGTTTGATCTTTATTTCTGCAAGACACATCTGGCAGTACCTTTATGCATCAGAGGCAGGATAAGATGGTGGCTAGCAGGGATAGCACCCAAAACAGGTGACCCTGTGTGAATCCCACTTGCACCTGGACCAGCAATGAAGCAGATTGTCTACATGCTTCAGCCCCCTCTTTTGTAAAGTGGAAATCATAATTGTATCTGCATCACAACCAACAGGTGGGTTACTACTAAAAGGATGGCATGAGTCAATACGTTGAGAGGGCCAGACCAACATCTGGTACATGGAACATGATCACTAAAAGTGTATGCATTTACAATGATACTTTTTGAAATAATACTAACACAAGCAAGGAAATGCACCCAACTGATTGACAGGATTCACCTTCCATCGAAAGGAGCCAAAGTGTTGTTTAACTGAGAATCCCACAGGTTGACTTTGCAAACTATTGATTTTGTGGATGGTTAATCCTATAGAATCCATGAGAAATAGAGCATGGGAATAGGTGGAGTAGTATTTTAGTAAACTGTCATTTGTTGAATGTTATCGTGGACCATAAAGATATGGGAGGTTCCATTCATACACACAGCAGCCCTGGGAGGTAGGATTATCCACTTCACCTGACCAGTAAAGAGGAAACCAAGGAACAAATGACTTAAAGGAGGTTCATAGCGCCCCTAGCTAAAAAGCAACACACTTTGGATTTGAATCCAGACCTGCCTGTTTCCAAAGCCTTCTCTTTACGCAGTTGATGGTTATTTAGTAAATGTTCATTATTTGAAAGTCTGTACATGAATGACATGAACAACAAAGCTTCCTTACCTGCCTTTCTATCCTGACTTGTCCAACTACATAAACGCTGCCAACTCTTATGGTGAGATATAGAATTTCCTCTGAAGAGCTTATGTATTCATGTTCAGAGTTGATGTCATTAAATCTCATCAGTGGATAAATCCATTGTAATGGATTTACTGAGTGGTAACTTAGGTGGTGAGCACGGGGCCCTGGGGGTGTGGCCTCAGGGACTGTGCTTGCGCCTTTGAATCTCCTTGCTTGTTCTCTCTTGCTTCCGGCCTCCAGGATGTGAGAGCACAACCCTTGCTCTCTCCCTCTCTGCTTCCCGCCACCATGACTTGAGCTCTGCAAACCCTGGCCTCATACGGCCTGAACCCAAAAAATCTCCAAAATTTGTGAGCAAACTAATCTCCCTTCCTCTAAGTTGTATGGTCAGTTGTTTTGGATCGTGACAGTGAGAATGTTGACTAAGACACTGACTATAGAATAAAATCATATCTCAGCTACATGTTTAATGTGTAGCTACATGTTTAATGGTTTTTAAAGTTGCCAATTAAACTGATATGGTTTAAAATTTTTAAAAACCCTCAAATTCAGTCAAACCCATAATACATATAATATACCCAGTAGTGCCAGGTTTATATTTGGCACTTTACCTATCTGGTATCAAGGATCTCTGCCCTTAGAACAATATTCCCAGTTTTAAAAATAAATGACATTGATTTAGCATTAGAGCCTTTTCATATAAGAATTTATCTCTACAGAACTTTTAAAGACGTAAAACATACAATTTATGTAGCCTTAGGTTTCTGAGTGCCAAATCAAACCGAATAATAAAGTAAAACGGAATAATAAAATGATCAAATAGTGTAAGATCGAGTCAGGACTGATTTGGAAGCACCTTTTATAATTATGAGGCTGGAAGCAGTCTCTGTAGATTCAGCAGAACTGAATCATGAAATGAATTAAGACCATACCAAATTATTAATACTTTTCATATGCTGTAAAAAGTCTGACTTCATGCCTTTCTGGGAATTGGAGCAAAACGTCTCAAAGAGCAGGCAGGGCAAATTGAGGAAAATTAATAAATAGGATATTGCTTATTGTTCTTTAATATCCACTTGCCTAATCCTTTGAACATTTATAGACCTTTATTCTTTTCAAATAGCTTTCAAGTGCCTTATCTCCTTTCATCTTGGTAACACCTCTGTGAGTTCCTGAAAGGGGTCTCAAGGTACAGTCAGTGCTAAGAGCTCCAGCCTAAACCTCTGGCTTCTGCCACTCTGAGCTGTGCACCTGCAGGCAAGTTCTTTAACTGATCCCTGCTTCCCTGGCCCCACTTGTCTGCTGAGGATAACAGCATCCTGGTGGAATAGGACCTGCTAAGAGTGCAATTGCTGAGCTTATAGCCTCCAGCTGATAAGGCCTTCAGGATCCACCTTTGCTTAGGGGCTGGGGTCGTGCTATTTTTAAGGTGACTGAGCAAGGCAGGAGTACTTGAACCAAGCCATTTCCACTCACCATGGGCCCTCTGGAATGGGAAATCCATGCTCTAAAACTCTCCATTGAGCTGGCAGATACCTTGTTGGTTCTGCATTGATCTGGCCAATCCCATTTCCTTCTCCCTTGTCACTCATAGGTGATACTTCCTAGTAAGCCTTTTGCATTCCTAACTCCCTCTGGCATCTGCTTTCCCAGGGCCCAAGTGCCTTCCTAGTAATAATACTTACCTTAGCCGATCACTGTGAGATGATAGAAGGGAAGTTCTTCGCCCACCACTTGCCTGGACCAAGAGCTCAGTAAATGCTAGCAATTGCTTGTCTGTGGTGTCTTTAGCCCTGCTAACACTCAGAAGAATTGAGGCAGTACTGTTAAGTGATTAACCCATTCAAATAAGTTCTCTCTTCCAGTGAACAGTTTTCAAAGACATCATCTCAATGGAGATTTCTTGACAGTCGTATTATTTGATCTACTGCATCACTCATAGCTAAGAAATCATATTTAGGTCACTCTCCAGAGTTGCATCATTAACTAAAGTCTGTGCATCTAGCTTGGCATAGTGGTGCACATCTACAGTACTTGGGAGGCTGAGACAGAAAGATCACAGGTTCAAGACCATGCTCAGCAACTTGGTGAGACCCTGTTTCAAAGTAAAAAATAAAATAGATCTGGGGGTATAGCTCAGAGGTAGAATGCCCCTGGATTTAAAAAAATCTGTACTTCTGTAAAGAAAGAATTCGACTTGTGCTAGGGATGTGCTTGAGCAGCTCTGGCTCCTTTGAGGCTGGTTCTCCACATCCTCCTGCTCTGTGCTCCCCCAAAAGGCAGAAGTCCAAGTAGCTCTCTGTAGAGTCTTTGTCTTCAGGATAATAACCTAATTGTTGATTTTTTCTGTTATGTCTCAATTGACTAGCTTTAATCTTTTTTTACAATTGTGTCTCAATGAATTATTTTATGGCATGGGTTTAGAGATAACTTATGAATGGCACTTGGTGCTTTTCAAAAAATACAGACAACTCTCAACAAATTGCATTATTCCTGCTTCTGAGCACCAGTTTACTCCCCCATGCCTTCTGCAATCTTGGGATTTTAATTAATCAATGCAGGACACAGGTATTATTCCAGACTCTTCCTTCCCTTCCATGTATTTAGTGTTTCTCAGATGCTAAGCCCTAGGACAAACTCTTTACACCTTACTTCACTTACCCTTCCCCAAACTCTGAAGTCAGTGTTGCCTGAAGAAACTGAGACCAGAGAAATTCAATGTCTTGCCCAAGGTCACCTAGCTGGTACGTTTCTGTGTCATTTAGAGCTTATAGCTACAAGAGACCAAAGATGACTATATTTTAAGCAGAAAAGGAGCTTATATTAAAAAGATACTGAAGAGTAAACCAAAGGAAAAATAATTGGAACAAAGAATCAATCTTGAGTATAGGCAGCCATGAAAAATGTTCCATAGTTCTAAGTTCCCTCCTTTGTTTCTTGCATGTCCCAAGCCCAGGAGCAATGCAGACAAATCTGAGGGGCTGGAACTATGTCACCAGCCTGGACCTGGAAAGGCAAATGGCCCACACTGTCTAGAATTGGAATGGAAGGCAGTCTTTGCATAGCATCAAGATCCAGAAGTCAGGAACTTTATGCAACCTAGGCAAGTATGGAAGGCATAATATGCTCCTGCAAAGATGTTCCTGGAACCTATGAATATATGAGGTTTCCTAACAAAGGGAAATTTAAGAAGCAGATAAAATTGAGGTTGCTAATCAGTTGACCTTGAAATAGAAAGACTAACCTAGATTATCCAAGTGGGCTCAATGCAATCCACAAGGGTCCTCCTAAATAGAAAAAGGATACAGAAGAGCCAGTGTCAGAGTGATGCATCACAAAAAAGATGCAAGGGCCTGAGCCAAGGAATGTGCATGGCCTCTGGAAGCTGGGAAAGGCAGGGAAATGGATGTTCCCCAGGAGCCCTCTGGGATGGAACACAGGCTTACTGATTTTAGCCCAGCAAGACCTATTTCAAACTTTGAATATCCAGAACTTTCCAGTAATACATTCGTGTTGTTTTAGGCAGCTGCATTTATAGCAATTTGTTGAATCGGCAACAGGAAACAAATACAGTATATTAGATTCTGGGTATTTAAGACAAATGTCCACTGGAGTAGAGTCCAGATTTGAAACCAGATCTGTCTGTGTTCAAAAGCCTGTGCTCAAGAACACTGTGCCATCATGACTTGTACGGGATTGTTTGAAATGAGGGCACTGAGGGTTGGCAGAAAGCTGGGTGGTGGAGCAGATGGCATGGAAGGTGTGGAGTGTGTTGCAATCATAGACATAGAGGAAACGGAGAGGAAATAAACGCAGGCTTTAGGAATGCTGTCTGGTGTCTGTTGGGAGAATGAGCTGAGATGTGAGTAAAGGGCCTGCCAGCCTGTGTTTTGGCTCAAAGCTGCCGTGTAAACCTGCAGAGGAGAGTGAGGGTTTAAGGGAGACATATAAAGCATCGCAAGCTAAATAAAGGTATGCAAAATTTTGACTATCTCAAGCATCCAAGTTACTCAGGGGCTATAGTGAGATCCAAGAAGATAGAATTAACAGTCATAGCGAAATCAGAAACACATTGAACATTTGGATGGAGGACCAGACTCTGAGTAAGTCTCTTCAGCATGCATGCGGCAAAGCAAAACAAGTTTATTTTAGATTGCAAGGAAGGGAAAGTGTAAAAAGGTTCTAGGGGCACAGAAGGATGGGAAATGGGAATTAGTGCAATGTTACTAAACTCAGACATTTAAAATTAGATGAATAGTTTTTTTTTATATTTGGTGTGGTACTTTTTTCCTTTAAAAAAATATTTCTAGGGCCTTTCAGGTGTTTGCTACTGCTCCTTGCTTCTCTAGTTTTCCTCATGACATTTTAGATCCCTTCATTAAATAAACTATGGTGGTGGTGTTAGGGATTGGATAGACAGAAACATGGCTTCTGTACTTTGGAAGAGACAATTGGAAATGACTTTTTTATAGAATACTTGTTCCATTTTTATCCCAAGTCATTCTGGGTTCATATCTATGGACCATGATTTTATTTCCTATTTCATTTTAAATGGCTCATATTTATATTCTGACTTTTTTGCAGAGTGGCAGATTGAACATGGGGCTTTGTGAATACTAGGCATACAACTCCACCACTGAGCTACATCCTTAGCCTCCTTTATTGTATATATTTAAAGTGTACAACATGGTATTTTTATATACACATACCTGCTGAAATGATTACTCCTGTCAGTGAAATTAACACATTCATCATCCCACATAGTAAGCTTTTTGCATATGTACGTGTAGTATAAGTAGAGTGCCTCAAATCTACTTTCTTAGCAATTTCCCTCTCTAGTCACTCCTCAGTATCCTTGGGAGATCAATTTCAACACCCTATACAGATAACAAAATTCATAAATGCTTGAGTCTGTTATATAAAATGGCATAGGATTTGCATATCACCCTTGCACATCCTCCCATATGCTTTACATTTCTAGATTACTTATAACACCTAATACAATGTAAATGCTATGTAAATAGTTATTGTTCTATATTGTTTAAGATACAGTGACAAGGGAAAAAGTCCCTATATATTCTGTACAGACACAATTTTTAAAAAATCATCTTCTGCTATATTTGGTTGAATCCATGGATATGCAATCTTCAGATCTGGAGGGCTGACTGTACAATACATTATCATTTATAGTCTTCATGACATATACTAGAATTCTAGACTTACCCATCTTACATAACTGCACCTTTGTACCCTTCGACCTAACATCTCTCCATTCTCCTACCTGCCTGCCTTTGGAGACTAACATTCTGCTTCCTATTCTATATATTCAACTTTTTTATATCCTACCTATAAGTGAGACCAGGCAGTCTTTCTGTTTCTATATATGGCTTATTTTACTTAGCATAATGTCCTCCAGGTTTATCAATGTTGTTGCAAATGACAGAATCTCTTTCTTTACTAAAACTGAATAATATTCCACTGTGTATGCATGTGTGTCATATCTATGTACACACATATATCTGTGTCTACCATTTATAATCATATTTTCCTTGTCCATCCATCTATCAATGGACACTTTGGTAGTTTCCACTTAGCTGTTAAGAATAATGCTACAAAGAACATGGAAGGGCAGATAACTGTATGAGATGCTGACTTCATTTCCTTTGGAGATATTCCCAGTAGTGGGATCGTTAGATCATGTCATATTTCTACTTTTAATTTTTTTGAGGCACCTCTAGACTGTTTTCCATATTGGCTGCACTAATCCTCATCCCTCCAACACTACACCAGTGCTCCCTTTCCTCCACACCCTCACCAACACTTATCTCTTGTCTTTTGATAATAGCTGTTCTAATAGGTGTGAGGTTGATAAGTCATTACGGTTTTAATTTGCATTTCCCTGATGATTAGCAATATTGAGCACCTTTTAATATCCCCGTTGGCCATTTCTAAGTCTTCTATGGGAAAATGCCTATTCAATGAACCATGATATTTAGTCTTTGAATTTCCTTAAGTGTCCCTCAGCAAAATAAAAGTTGGCCATGAATTCTGATCCTTTATCTCTTCTGATCTGGCCATCCTAATGAGTCTTAATTCATCCTTAAAATCTAGATGGATAAATCTTCTGATATCTTTTTTTTTCCAGTACTGGGTATTGAACTCAGGGGCACTTTAACATTGAGCTATATTCTCAGCCCCCCTTTTTTTTGAGTTCCTGCCCTTCTGAATCTTTACCCTTCAGTTTGTGATACCTGTTCTTCCCAGTGCTGTTTTCCCTGTTCTCTGCTGGACCCCTTTGGATATCCAGCCTGGATGTGGCCCTGAAGCATGCTCCCAGCCTTCACTACTGACTGCCCTGACTTCACATACTGAACCAGAAGCTAAGAGATACCTATACCCTAATCCAGCCCAAAAGACCAGTGGCAGCCTAACACAGGGGAGGGACCACCCATCAGTATCCTTCCAAGGCCCTGAATGTTTATGCAGATTCTATGGGTATCTGAGTTCTGTTTGTCTTTAGAATTTCTAATTTCTTCATCATCCTTTTTCTGATTCGGTCTTGATTTCTTTCTCTACTGCTTTCCCCCTTGGGGATGTGTATTCAATCCAAGCATCTGCTTACAGCCTCTTTTCAAATACTCAGGCAAATATGCATTGAATTTCTGTTTCATTGTTTTCCTTCTCTCTCAATAAATTATCCTGTCTCCTCTTAGAGGCCACCACATCTCCCTTACTGAACTCCAGACCCTTCATGTGCATGAAAAATCCCTCTGAATTTATCTTCATCTCCAGCGCAGGTTCACCTTGATTCTTTTCCGTTGTCCGCTCGTTCTTGCTAGTGTCATATTAATACACTGCATAGTGCAAAGTAAAGTTTGCTAGCTTCGTTCCTTCCTTGTCTGTCTGGTTGGCCTCCCTCTTCCTTGTTGGGAGCAAGATGGCGGCCAGAGCATCAACCTCTCAAGCAGCTGCAGCCCCCTGAAGAACCTGTGTCACACACAATTACCAGCCCAAAGCCCTGTCTCTTTAAACTCGAATAGAATGGTGGAATGACCCTTATCAGCATCTGCTGCCCTGCCTGGATCTGAGCCTGTGCCTCCCACCAGTGTGATCAATGCCAATAGGGGTCTTAGGACCCGGATCCTGAAGTTGATGCCTCTTACACCCTCACAATTATTCTGGTTTAATATCTGAGAGATGGAGTAACATGGCACAATGCACTTGAAGGAGAAAATGGAAATGTCAGCACCATATGTATATCTGAACAGTCTCCATTTATACTCACACTGCCTTTTGGAGTGTAGGATCCTGCACACTCCAAATGGCACCTATGTAAAAGATTTCATTCTTTAGCATTCCAAATAGGGACTAGGAGTAAGGGAAATTTTCCACGCCACTGCATTAAACTGTGAAACCTTTTCCTTGGGACATTGTCTCAAGAAAACCCTCTCCAAGGCAAGTTAAAATGGTCCAGAACCCTTCATCTGAAGGCCAATGGGCCCAGGAAACACTAAGCCCTTTTTGTTTGCAAATGCTCTACCTCTTCTAGATGCATAGGCTGGGATAAGTTATTTAATTTCCATGATTATCCATGTCCCCTATGTAAAACAGAGGCAATATTACCCAGGTGGCATGGTTGCCTTATAAATAAAATGAGAGGATGCACTTGATTACCATCTCTGCCCTTCTCCCTGGCTTTGTGTTTAGTAGCAATGCTTCAGATTTAGAATTGCACGTGGGATTTTCAAAAGTCTAGGGAATCCTCGAGGCATCCCGAACTTGAGTGAGGTCCATCTTCATGCAGTGAGCCACAGCACTGTATAAGGCATATGTCACTGGGGTATGACAGTCTAAGTTCAAATCCATGTCTGCCCCTTGCTGGCTGAATGGTCTTCAACAATAAGTATAATTATAGAACAGGTAGGATTTGGGAACGATTAAAATAAATAATCCATGTGAAACAGTTAGCAAATATCTTTCAATAAATATCTGTTAATATCCAAGTCTTTGATTACTTTTGACATCTTATCACTTTCCTGGAGGAGTGGGAGAAGGGGTGGGGGGTGAGGAAGGTGGAGTCTAATTGACTCTATTTGATTTCCAACTAAAAGAGAAGACTATGTTAATATTTGTAGCACTTTTCCCGGTGTAGAGCTTTGTATACATTGATCCTCAAAACTGTGAAATAAGTAAGGCAGTCATTAGTGCTCCCATTTTTATGAAGGAGGAAATTGAGCAATGAAGACGCTCCATGCCCTTGCCAAGGTCATGGAGCCAGCAAGGAAGAGCACTGATCCCTCTGACCCTTAGCCTAATGATCCACAGCCCACCGACTCTCACAGTGAAAGTCAAGTCCAGGGATGCATGTCCTCCGGCTGGAGGTAAGACAGTTTTCCTTTAGACCTTTAATAAAGCCATTTGTTTGTTTTAGTGCCACATGTAGCTTTTCTTCTCCTCTGCCTGCCACTTTCCTCTTAGCAAGAAATAGACATCGAACTCAGTTATTCAGCTGGTCTCTGAGATTCCAGGCGTCAAGTAGAATCACTCTCTGAGGTCAATCCAAATGATTATGCGAGGGACTCAATTTCCTTTAGAAGAGGCACATTGTCAGTTCAATCTACTGTGGAATTTGTAGTATTAATGAATTGAAGTATACTTTAGGGATTTCTCCCAGATGCTTATTTTAATTTAAGCTCTAGGGGTTTAACTTTCCAAAATACTCAATTTTGTTCATTATGAAAACTAATAACTGGCTTATTTCACTGCTAATTTGGGTACGAAGGTTAATTATCTATAGTGGAGTGGTCTCAAGCTAATCTAAAGTCTACCTGAACACGGCACTGTGGCTAATTGATTCCCCCATGCTCAGAGAAATGAGTATTTCTTTGTGGGGATAAAAAGGCTCCACTGATGCTAATTCTTTTTGTCTTGGCTCTTTGTAAAAGGAACCATGCCTCTCCAAGATGGTAGGCAATCTTCCCCTTTAGAGGGTACCACAGAGTCCATTCAATTATCTGTGAGAGAACATCCCTCTCAGTTCCATCTCAGCATCTTTTTTCACCCCACAATACGCCCAGTTGCCAGCTCCTGTCCTGGTTTTATTCAGTGTGAGTTTAGATAATATGAAAACTACACACACACACACACACACACACACACACACACACACACACACACCCCACATATATTTTCAATGGTGGTAATTGGGTATTGAACCCGGGAGCATACTACCTCTGAGCTATACCCTCAGCCCTATTTTATTTTTTAAACAGGGTCCCACTGAGTTGCAGAGCGCCTTGCTAAGTTGCTGAAACTGGCTGTGAACCTGGGATCCTCCTGTATCACTTCGTTCCGCTCTTCAGCAGATCAAGATACCTAGGCCAAGAGAAATCCAGGTGCATATGGTAGCAGGTATGAAGAGCCAGAACAGAAGTCAGATTTCCTGACTCCCAATTCTGTGTTCTTTGTACCTTAACACGCCATCTTTGTTATCTTCAACACATCCAAAACAGCATCATATTTTGGAATTATCTACTACTTCAGACATGCTGTTATGTAATTCTGTTTCTTGCATTCTAAGAAACTCAAGGTTGTGTGAAAATGAACTATCTCTGCCTGTAGGATCCCAGCAAACACTCCACTATTGTGTGTGTGTGTGTGTGTGTGTGTGTGTGTGTGTGTGTGTTGCTGGGGATTTAACTCAGGGGTGTCATACCTTTAAGCTATATCATCGGCCCTATTTTGTTTTTTATTTTGAAACAGAGTCTCACTAAGTTGCAGAGAGACTTGCTAAGTTGATGAGGTTGGCTGCCAACCTGCGATCCTCCAGTCTCAGCCTCCCAAGTATTGGGATTACAGGCATGCACCACCACACCTAGCTGCACTCCACCATTGATGATCACATCTTTGCCTATTAGGTTAGCCCTCTCTACCTCTGCTGTTCCTGGGACAGGAGGCTGAGCTGTCTTCCATCCCTCTCAAGAACTAAAGCCAGATTTGGCTCTGAATTTCCTTATGCACACGTAGTCCTTGGAGCAATCTTTCTCCATCCACCTCTGATTTATTTAAAAATTACTTTCTAAACCAACTTGAAGCAGCTCAAAATTAATTTAAACTCCCCCAAAACCGAATTTGTCAATGTCCACCATTGTAATTTGTTACGTTGCATTATAACCTAGTACAGAAGCGTGGCAATGTCAGAACTCCGATGATGTAGTGTGGTCTCCATGTACAATATATCATAAGAGCAGTTTCCACTTGTATGATAGATGGAGCAAGCCTGGGAGGAATTTTAAAAGAGACCTAAATTTGTAGAATTTTTTTATTCCCTTTAAGTGGTTGAAGGCGTCACCCCCAAGAGATTACCAGGAACTTAAATCATTTTTTTTTCTCTGTTTGTGCTCTGCATCAGAGGTCTGCAAGGCAATTTTCTCTTTCTGTGGCCTTGTGGCTTTGGCCATGACGTCACCCCGTTAACTGGGAAAAGAAAATGAACCTGCTTTTGCTTAAAGGTGTCAACAGTTAGGGACAGTCATGCTCCACCCAACTTTTTGGCGGACTTTAGAGTGACATATCCCCAGTAGGTTTGCCCCCAAGAAAAGAGAAAGACTTCACCTACTGTCTCCTATACAGTGACCTGGGCTTCTCTTTCAGGCTAATATGTCTCAGGCAGCCTGGCTTCAACTCATCATGACCAGGTTGGAGTTCTTCATCCATGGAAAATAACTAGGATGTTCTTGGTGAAATGAATTAAGTGTCCTTTATTTATGAGCTAAAACATATAGCAAACAGAAAGCAAAATAGATGTACAGGTATGGGTGACATACTTTCATTCTAATCTTTAAAATAGTTCAAGACTCTTGAACCAAATGAGTTCTCTGGTCCAGCCACCTCATTTTACTGAAGCAAAAACTGAGGCCCATTGACTTATGACAGTCAACAAGTAGAACTTAAAACTAGGCTTCAGGACCTCAAATCCCATGTGTTTTGCATACTAAGCCAACATGTCTCTATGGCAACCGCCTAACATGCTAGTGTGTTCTGATCAATTGTGAATTTGGTTGCAGATCCTTTGTTATTAAGTACACATTACAAACTTGGGAATTATTTTTCCATTTAAAATATGAAACACAGTGTCTGTTTTTTCAACAACCTCTTCACTCCAGCTATTGTGCTTGCTCTTTTAAATGAAAGAGAAGGTCGGGAGTTGTAGCCACTGCATACAGGATTGAAGGTTCCCTGATGGGACTAAAATTCATACTAAAGTGTACATGGCTTGTATAAGATCTTTTTTTTTTTTTTTTTTTTTTTTTTTTTTTTTTTTTTTTTTTTTTTTTTTTTTTTTTTTTTTTTTTTTTTTTTTTTTTTTTTTTTGCGGTACTAGGGATTGAACTCAGGGGCTTTCTACCTCCGAGCTACACCCCCAGCCCAATTTTTTTTTTTTATTCTTTATTTTGAAACCGAGTCTCACTAAGTTGCGGAATGCCTCACTAGGTAGCTGAGGCTGGCCGCGAACCCGGATCCTCTGGTCTCAGCCTCCCGAATGCTGGGATTACAAGCGTGCGCCACCACGCCCGGCTTGTATAAGATCTTTATGGAATCGAAAGTGGGAGCAGAGGCTCACTAGTAATCTGGAAAGGATTAGAATATAGCTGGGCCACTGAAAATCATTGTTTCAATGTCACAATTTAACCATGAAGGCTACACTTTCTGGACTGTGTTCCTTGCTTCCCTCTCTGGGGTGATTTTTCTCCTAACTAACAACAACGCATGTGCCTATACATATACAGACATCATGCATGCATACGTGATGTGAACATATGACCTGCTCACAGAAATGAGTCAAGTCTGAGTTCTGCCCTTGCGCCAAACTCTGGTCATGAACAGAAAGGAGGATGTGGGCAGATCAGTGCTGACCACTTGATCATGGCAATCAACTGCAGTTCTCACTCTCAGAAAATCACAGCTTTCAAACACAGAAACATGCCTAAGGGGTATGGGGTGGGGAGGGCAGGAATGAGACACCACAGTGGGCTACCCAGAAACATCTCTCTGAATCAGCCACTGCCCTCAGTTGGCTCCTGTGTTATCCCTGTGTTCCTTCTGTTGCAATGGCCCCAGAGCTACTCACATTGCTGGTCCCGCTTAGACATATTAGCTCTGTGGCTGCCTTGGCCTGCAGTGTAAATGTCACTGTGTGAGAAGGCAGATCATCATGAGATCGAGTGCAGAGCTTCTGGGGAAGGACATCGCACGTGACCTTGGGCTGGCCACTCAATGTCTCAAACATCAATGTTCTCATCCGCTGCTCAGCACAACACCTGACCCGTGCAAGGGTTTAATAAACACCAGCTGTCGCATTTACCAGATTCAAAAGGTCCAGATACTTCACAGAGGCTATCTTATGGCTGGACTTTACCTAAGCTTCATGACAAAGGTTCGGCTGAATCTTAATTGCTTCTGAATCACTGACAACGTTGTGGCTCCACGGAGGCCCACCCAAAGAAGGAGGCCATAATTTCATCCTGGTTGAAGCACTCCTAGAAAATGTGCTTCTCTGCTGCGGATGATGAATGCGCGTTGCCTGAACAAACCAACTTGAATTAATCGCAGCTGTTCTGTTTCTCAGCAACTATTATGCAATTTACCCTTGCCGTGGGCTCCTTTAAAAATGGAAATACTGAGCCTAAGCACTGGGAAAAATAGCATTTAATGAAGAATCAAAATTTAATCTAAAGCCTGGGAAAGAACTTAAAATAGCCAGGCTTCAAGAGCTAGATATGGTATCTCCACAGGTTGAGAGAATTTTTTGCAAAGTGAGACCTTAAATATCTCCATCATATTTTTAATGTACCTGCGAATCAAATCAAATCATATTTCATTATGATCAGACTCTAAGTGTATCATTTTAGTTTCCATTCTCATGCACACCAAATTCTTCTCCTTTTTCTCTTTTTATTTATTTCTTTTGGTGGTACTAGTTGATTGAACTCAAGGATGTTCTACCTCTGAACTACACCCCAAGCCCTACTTTGTTTTTTATTTTGAAACAAGGTCTCACTAAGTTGCTAAGGCTGGCCTTGAACCTGCGAACCTTCTGCCTCAGCCTCCCAAGTACTGGAATTACAGGCTTGTACCACCATGCTGGGCCATGCACATCAAATTGTAAAAGTGAGTTGTATTTGTATCCATTTCTCCCAAACCAGGCTGCATATGTAGAAACAGCACCATCAGGTACCTCTTTCGTTATCTATGAAACTGAGGTGTAGTTTGACTCGTTTGACTTGTCAAAATCTTATACCTGCTCCAGGAGAAGTGGAATGTGGAATCTGGAAAGCAAAATCAGCCTCCTCCTCTGCACTCTGCTGGCTTTGATTTGTCTTAAGTTTCCAGTGTCTTAAAGAAAATGTAAAATACACTGAATGGTGGCAAAGAGGCTTCCCCAGGCTGAGGTCCATATGGTTTGGAACAGAGCTTTATTCCTGGGCCCACATCGCCATTCCCAGATTCCCTAATGTGAGTCTTAAAGGGAAACCGTCCACCCTTTTCTCCTCCCAAGACAAACAGATGCATACCTATTCTCAAAAGCCCCCAGGAATGGGAGGGGAGATTCAAGGCCCAGGAGAGGAAAACTCTGGGACCTGGAAAATCTATCCAGTTGTTTCCTCAGTCTGATCCTTCTCCACTGCAGACACTTTTCTGCTCCATGTCATCCACCTGCAGCTGCGGGTGCTTCCTGATGTTGGGGAGGAGATGGTAAGGTGAACCTATGAGTAAAGAGAACACCCTCCCTAATTCCTCTTCCATCATTGTTTTGGCTATTTCTGCTACTAGAATTTTTTTTCTTTTAATCTCCAAGTAGGAAAAAGAAAGTAAGTTTCAGGGACAAGAAACACCCTTGGATGTTGCAGGGTTCCAAGGAGTGAACCCTGCAACCTGCCTCCCTCGGCCTCAAAGTAGAAGAAGAGGAGCAACAGATCAGCAGGCAACTGGCATGTTGGTGTACTTGGGGTGGGCTGAGGCAAGAGGATCACAGGTTCACAGCCAGCCTCAGCAACTGAGCAAGGTTCTTTGCAACTTAGTGAGCCCCTGTTTCAAAATTAAAAATAAAAAAATGGGGCTGGGGGTGTATCTTAGAAGTAGAATGCCCATGCGTTCAATTCCTAGTAACACAGACACACACACACACACACACACACACACACACACACACACACACACACCAATAAGCAGATTTGGGGAGTCAGAGATCAGAGAATCTTAGGCTCCCTGGTACCTGGCAGAGCCCCCAAAGCAGAAAATCCTGGTGCATGTTTGAGGCCTAGATTTAAATACAATTAGCATTCCTCCAAAGCTCCACATGTCGATGGTGGAGGTGTTGGAAACTCTGGGAGGTAGAGCTTGGTGACATGGGAGTCCTTAGATATCGGGTGTGTGTCGCTGAAGGGGATCATGGGTTCCTGGCCTGTTCTTTCTCTTTCTCTGCTTTCTGGCTTGAGATGGAAATACTCACTGACACAAGTCCAGACCGGTGGAGGAATTTCAGAAGACAACAGTCCACATAGGTAGCAAGCAAGGATCCTCACCACCAGGACAGGCACCACCAAGACCCTCACCCCAGACTGATTGGGAGAATTGTGAATGGATAGAATAACCGCCCCCCCCCCAAACACAGTCACTTTATGGAATGGCTGCTTGTAAGATAAATTAAGTTTCTATCACCCCCATACTTGTTCTTGCTGTGCACAAACTCTCTGAGTAGAAGACCAAAATAATACAGGATTAAGGGGAGAAAATAACAAAGCTGTAGTTCATCCCCATTGAGCTAACTGTTTCTGGATACGGTGCAGGAGTGAAGGGTCTTGCACCTCAAATCTTTAGACTGTCTCCTGAATACTATTTATTTATTCATTCATTCATTTTATTTTTGTGGTACCAGGGGATTGAATTCAAGGGCATTCTACCTCTGAGCTACACCCTCAGACCTATTTTATTTTGAAACAGGGTCTTACTAAGTTCGGGAGGACCTCACTTGATTGCTGAGGCTGGCCACAAACCTGAAATTCTCCTGTTTTAGTCTCCCATGTACTTGGATTACAGGCATGTATCATTGCACCCAGCTACTAAATACTATTTAGACTGGCAGTGTGGCCCTCCATTGGCCTCTCTTGTTCCTTCTTATGTATCCCTCTTGACTTCTTTGCAATTGTTTTTTTCTAGTACTGGGAATTGAACCTAGGAACATTCTACCTCTGAGCTATGCCCTCAGCCCTAGTTTTTACTTTTATTTTTGAAAGAGGGTTTCACTAAGTTGCTGAGGGCCTTACTAAGTTGCTGAGGCTGGCCTTGAACCTGCAACCCTACTGTCTCAGCTTCCCAAGTAGTAGGATAGGCGTGTGCCACCACACCCAGTGCTTCTTTGCATCTTTAAAACTCACTTTTAGTTCCACATTCTCCTGTTAAATTGTCCTAAGAAGTTAGCCAGTCCCAAGTATCTCTTACTGCTGGTATGTCCTCACAGCCTTAAACCTAAGCCAGGCAGAGAGGGTACCCTGGCACCCTGGCCCCTAGATGTTTCTGCTCCTGGAAGATAGTAAGGGTAGGTTTGGATGAGAAATGAAGGAAAGGTGAGAAATGATTTGTTTCTGTTTCTTTTTCTTTTGTATATATGTGGTGTGGGCCGATGGACTCATCTTCCTGCCCAAGAATTAACTTTTCCCATTATCAGGTCTCCATGTGAGATCTATAACCTCCCAGCCCATTCAGTTTTGCTCTAATGTTTAAAGAGCTTTGACTGCCTTTAAATCATGAGATGCTTTACAAAGCAGCCTTTCAGTATCTTGGGGATAGGAAAAAACAGGCCCCAGTTCTCATCCTAAATCCAGGGTCTTCCTTCTCTTTGTCTCCCAAACAGCCTGGAGAACAGATTAGTAAAAGGTAGTGTATCCTACTACATACAAAAACATTTAGATGTAGTTGGATACCTTTAAAGATTTACTGTGTACCAAAAGAAAAAAATATCCTGAGATTTTTAAATCCATAAAGCAACAAATTACTTTTAAATTCGCTACTCTGACTACATTTTAAATGCTGAAACTTAAGAACTCCATACATCCTGTTGTGTTCTTTTGCAAGCAGCATGCTGGGCCTCTAAGCCAGGTCTCCTCATTTGACAGGATCCCCCATAAATGTGCTGTGGGAGGACACAGTTATTGATCTTAACCTCAAAGGTGGGACTTGGAACATCCCTAACTCCCCTAATAACACAGGATAGATCTATTATTCATGAGCTCTTCTGAACCTTTACTTGAAGTTCTTTATACTCTCAACCTCTAATGTAGTCATATTTCTCAGAAAAGAATTAAATCTGAAGGTAGTTTGGACCTTTATATAAAGGCCTTAGTTAAGTAATTACATTGAGGATCTCTCCCAGAGTCCAATAATATCTTTACTTGCCAAAAATCATGAGAACTCTATTGTTCAACTCTAACTGGATCCTCCTTCATCCTCTATGAGAAACTTCCATACTCAGCCTTTTTTTCTCTCTCTTCCCCTTCTTTTCTTCCTTCCTTCCTTCCTTCCTTCCTTCCTTCCTTCCTTCCTTCCTTTTCTCTCTCTCTCTCTCTCTCTCTCTCTCTCTCTCTCTCTCTCTCTCTCTCTCTCTCTCTCTCTCTCTCTCTCTCGGTGCCAGGGATTGAACCCCAAGGCTTTCTACCTCTAGACTACACCCCCAGCCCCATTTTCTCTTTTATTTTGAAAAAGGTCTCACTAAGTTGCTGAAGTCTTCATTAAGTTGCCGAGGCTGGCTTCCTACCTGTGATCCTCCTGTCGCAGCCTCCCAAGTACTGGGATTACAGGTGTGCACAAGCATACTCGGCTTCTGGCCTTCTCCATTCTTGAGAGTAGGTCCTTTATCAGCTTCTAACTCTGAGCTACCTCTAAGTACTCCAGGAGAATGCCTAGCACCACAGACCTTAAAGTGCAATATTGCAAAGAATAAGTCCTTCCCGAACTCTTTTGTCTCTTGAGAGTAGCCATTGAACCCCACTTGATGCTCCAGTTTAATTGCTCTGAGAATCCTCTTCACCATGAGCATTTCTTCATCTCCACAAGAGCCTCTGTGCTCTACTCTGCCTGAACTTTCATTTCACTCTTCAACGTTAACAGGGCACTTTTATTTTCTTTCCCTTTGAATGTTTTATTTTAATTGCCAGATGGATGTTTTTGTACATGAAAGGAAACAGGAAGCCAGGCTAAAAACTCCATTTCTTTCAGTTGCATAGAATGTGATGAGCTTACTTACCCTAAATACAGTATAATGTGTTGTTTGATGTGAATGGAGCATGTGTCTTTTAAGAGAGTAATGTTCTAATAATGAGGACAAATTGTAGACAGAGCTTTACATTTTATAAAGTACTCTTCTGGTCATGATCTCAGCCCTGTGAAGAGTGAGGGTCAATAGAATTATGGTCATTTTACAGATAACAGAACAAGCTAAGTGCTGGGGGATATTCACAACCAGCTTGATCTCTGGGCTCTGATTCCATGATGCCATAAAATCAGGCTTGTGTGACATCTCAAAGGTATCCATGTCAAACCTGACCTCAAGCATTGAAAACACTGAATTCACACGCACACACACACACAAACATATACACACACACAATATATATATACAAAATATGAATAAGGCCTATGGACTGTTCTAATGTTAGTTTCTTGGCTAAAACATTATATTATAGTCAGGCAAATGTTATTACGTAGGGAAACTGGGTGAAAGGTACACAGGACCTTTTTGTCCTATATTTTGTAAATCCCTGACTCTATAATTAATTCAAAATAACAAGTTTTTTTTTTTTTTTTTTTTTTGCAGTACTGGGGATTGAGCTCAGGGGCATTCTACCTCCGAGCTATACCCCCAGCCCTATTTTTTATTCTTTACTTTGAACCGGGTCTCACTAAGTTGCAGAGTGCCTCACTAAGTAGCTGAGGCCGGCCGCGAACCCGGATCCTCCGGTCTCAGCCTCCCAAATGCTGGGATTACAAGCGTGCGCCACCACGCCCGGCTCCAAAATAACAAGTTTTTTTAAAAACTTGATTTTAGTTTAATCTAATTTTTATCCCCTTAATTTTCCAGCAGGATGCAAACGCTTGTTTTCATAAAATAGAAGACATCAATTATACACACAGAGTGATGAATTGATCCATTACATGAGGGAAAGAATGGCATGTGTTTGTCTTAGTCTATATTCATTTTTGCTGATGACTTTTAAAGTCACTACCACAATGAACTCCCATGATGAAATATAATGGAAAATTATTTCAAAAGATGAGGACAGAAGCAACATCTTATAAAGTTTAACAGTGCTAAGTGCAACCTGGGCACACGTGGATTTAAGTGGTTGAAGCCACACGTGATTCATTTGAGGCAGCATCTAGCAGGGATTTTATAGAACAAAACTCATCCAGAGCCAGAGATACCATGGCTCTTTCCATCTCCATTGACTGGACAATACTCACACTATTACTCTCTTCAATGTGGAGCATCGTCATTTAAGGAAGACATCAACTAATAGAAGTTGAAGCCCAGAAGAATAAGAAGACTTCTAGCCATGAGGAAATGGTTAGGAAATATTTAATCTGGAGAAGTAGAAATGTAAAGGGAGCTTTGGAGATGTCTGTTGATATTTCACAGGCCATTCTGAGGAAGAGTATATTAATCTTTAAAAAGTAGCTAGGCATGGTGGCACATGCCTGTAATCCTAGTACTTAGAAGGCTAAGACAGGAGGATCAAGCTTAGAGACCAACCTCAGCACTTTATAGAGAACCTATTTCAAAAATGAAAAATAAAAAAGGGCTGGGGGTATGGGCCAGAGGTAGAATGCCTCTGGCTTCAATCCCCAGTATGTCCTTTCCCCCCCAAAAAAGAATTAAAGCCAAATTTAGTGATAATAATTAAATAATTAGACATTTGACTCTATAGAAGGAAGTCTGAGAGTCTCAAGTCAGGCCTGTTTCATCCCCAAATGGCCATCCCCGTGGCTTGAAGCCCCTGCCATTCATGTTAATCCCTCAAGATAAGAGGGCAGCTTTGCCAGGGGTTACCTAAAATGTATAACACCTCAGACCATCCACCCCTACTCACACATTTGCACAGATTATTCTCACAAACCAGTTTTCATCTGTGAAAGCAAAATGAAAGTCCCTGCAAGATGGGGACACCCAACCATCGATCTCAGATGAACGTGCAAAGCAGGATGTGTTTGAGAAGAGAGCCCGAGAGAAAGGGACACCTTCAACAAGAAAATCCCATGGAAGGTATTTCCTTCAAAGTCCTGTTTGCAGACAAGGGGGGCTTCTACCACAGCTCCTTATCCCAAGGTTAGCTGTTCTACAAGACTCCTCGACTTTACACTACACACACACACACACACACACACACACACACACACACACACACACACGAATGTGTATAAGAGGTATAAAATCTTAATATGGCCCTCATATTATTGTACTGTCAATTTCTTGGTTGGGATATGGTATTATAGTCATGCAAGATGGTATTATTGGGGGAAGCTGGGAGAAGAGTATATAAGATCGCTCTATACTATTTCTTGTAACTTCCTATGAATCTCAAATTATTTCAAAATAACAAGTTAGAAAAACTTCATTTTATTTTAATCTAAGTTTTTATATCTTTATTTTTTTTCAGCAGGATATTTAATTTTTTTTTTTTTTTTTTTTTTTTTTTTTTTTTTTTTTTTTTTTTTTTTTTTTTTTTTTTTTTTTTTTTTTTTTTTTTTTTTTTTTTTTTTTTTTTTTTTTTTTGCGGTACTGGGGATTGAACTCAGGGGCATTCTACCTCCGAGCTACACCCACAGCCCTATTTTTTATTCTTTTTATTTTGAAACCGAGTCTCACTAAGTTGCGGAGTGCCTCACTAGGTAGCTGAGGCAGGATATTTAATTTTTTGACAATATAATTTAATGGCCCATTACAAATACAAACACCCAGAATCTCTGATCCTAAGATAAGTAGTAATTGGAGAACCTCACTTACTCTATCCACTTATCCCTCCACCCCTTCCTCACAAGACAGAGCCCCCAGCCTGCAGCTTGTGGTCCCTCCTTAGCTTGTTGGGCCAGCATGGAGGGAGGTTAATCAGAGAAGAAAAAAAAGAATAGAGGGAAGACCGAACAAGGAAAAGGGAGAGGAGAAAAGAAAGCAAAAGGAGAAGGAAGGAGAAAAGCCAGCGTTTGTCATTCAAAAAGATAAACATTTTACAGCCCAGCTTGACTGTGTCAAGAACACTTGTGTTTTAATAGTATGCCTGCAAGCTTTCAAAACAAGTGTTTACCTGTCACAATAAACAGTTATGAGTGAGGAACACAAAACAGAGAGAACCGGGAGCTGGCAGGCTGCCAGTCCTGCCACGTGCTGCTCAGAGCAGAGCTACCATCCAGGCTGCAGCAGCTCCCAGTCTCTGTTGTCTCTGCCCGTGGCGGCCACCACGAGGGGCGGCTGCGCCCATGGGCTAAGGGGAGGCTCTGAAGGGGCTGAGTGGCTGAACAGACCCAGGGCAACAGCTGGCCCAATGGCAGCTCACAGGAGCCAGCGGGTCCCTGGAGATGGAAGCTTCTGGAAAGACCTTTTATGGCAAGCTGGCACACCAGGCATGCTTCTCAACCTTTCTGTCCTTAAAACTTCAAAACAGGTGCATGTATGAGGTAAGTAAAATAGTGAGTGCCATACCTACATTTATTAATATTTATATTTTGCTACCAAAAGCTGACAGTTGCTTGAAAACAAACTTATGGGATCGGGAAGTTGCCTAGGTCCTGATTTCCATCCCTGGCATTGCAAAAACAACAATCGTCGTCGTCATCATCATCATCATCATCATCATCTTACTTATGGAGAATCTCATAGGATACAGGCAGATCTACCTGTCTCACTTAATCTGCACAATAATCTCCAGAGACAAAATGGGCAAATATTGTCATCCTCATTTCAAGGAAACTGGGTAAGTTCTTTCACTTCTCAGTACTAAGAAGTTTAACATCTAATTATCAGTCAGCTAAACATCCAATACACAAACAAATGGTTCAATCAGCTAAACATCCAATACACAAACAAATGGTTCAAACACTCTATAGTTCTCCAACCTGATATGCAGAACCATCTCTTGAGTCCCTAGTTGCAAATGCAGATCCCTCTACCTTACCCATAGCGCTCTAGATTCAGCAAGCCTGGGCTGAAGCCCAGGAGGCAACATTTTTAATCATTCAGGAAACCAGGTGGCTCTGAAGCAGGTAATCTGGGAAGTACAATTTGAGGAACATTGTCCCTAGACACAGGGGGACAAGGATGAATGGCATACATCCCAGCCCTTGTGAACTTACTGTCTAAGCTGAGCTGTCTGACTAGCCCCATGTGACAACTGAGTACTTGAAATGCGGTTAGTGCCACATGCCAAGATGGTATTTGGATGTATTAGGTTAAATAACCATATTGCTAAAATTAATTCCACCCCTTTCTTTTGTACTTTTCTAAATATGGTTACTAGACAATTAGAATTACCTATGAAGCACACATATTTCCACAAGACAGTACAGGTCTAGCAGAGTCCAAGAGCTCTATGAAAGGCAAATGTCAGCACATTATGATGAGGTGAGTCCCGTAACTCTAAGAAGACTCCCAGCAGGTGTTTCTCCCCTGCCCAGCCAGTCTCAGAGGAAGGCTGGGGAACAGAAGGAACAGAAGTGATTTTCGATGCATTTGAGCCAGTTGCCAAACCATTCAGTATTGCTCTAAAGGGAGCAGAGAGGAAGCTGGAAGAGTCGGCAGGAGCCTGACTAACTGGCTTGAAAGTCATGCGGAGACGTCTGAGGATGATCTTGAGCAAAGCAGACAGGCACAGAGGTCAGGGAGGGAAACGCAGCAAGTTCAAAATTGACAGTGAGACCCTTCACTCAGGCTGCAGTGGGAAGGATTGGATTTCAAGGCAATGAAATTTATATTTGCAGCCCAGTTAGTTGGTGACAACCATAGACTAAGTTAGAGTCATAAAGACCTTTGGGAAACTCAGAAGGTAAGCTATAAAATCAGGAAATTAACAAATACTTAGGAATAAAAATTGGCAGAGGTCTAGGGGTACAGCTGAGTGGTGGAACACGTGCTTGGTATGTCCAAGGCCCTGGGGTTCCATCCCCAATGTGCGTGCGCATACACACATTTGCAGAACTTGCTGCCTACAAAAGACTTGCCTTAGATGCAAACACACAAATGGATTGAAAAGATATTCCATGCAGACCATAACTGAGAGAGAGAAGGTGTCAGACAAAACGCACTTCAAATTTTAAAAGTTTACAAGAAACAAGAAGGATATTATGTATGAATAAAAGGTTCAATACAAAATTAAACAATTATAAACATTAACACACCTTAGAATAGACTATGGATATATACGAAGCAAAATCTAGCAGAATTGAGGAGAGAAGTAGATAGTTCTACACTAATAAGCACTTCAGTACTCCACTCTCAATAATGGTTATACTGACTAGACAGAGGACCTAACATAACACATCCACTAGATCTAACAGACACATACAGAACACTACCCAAAAAAGGGCAGGATATGCAGTTTTCTCTTTGCACATTGGATATATTCTAGGTTAGACATGTATCAGGCCACAGATTGACTCAAATATGCTATTGTGTTAGTAAGCTTTCCATTACTGTGATAAAATGCCAGATATAATCAACTTATAAAGAGAAAGAGATTTATTTTGTTTCACAGCTTTTCAGGTTTCAGTCCAGGGTCAGTTGACCACACTGTTTTGGCGCCTATGGTGAAGCAGCTCATCATGGTGGGAACACATGGCAGAGAAAAACTGCTCGCCTCATGGCTGGGAAGCAAAAGTGAGAAAGAGAAAGGGGCAAGGTCCCAAGTCCCATCAAGGACATGCCCCTCTGTGATCTAAAACCTCCCACCTGGCCCCATCTCTGGGGAAGTGTGTGCAGGGGATACTGGGGATGGAACTCAGGGACATTCTACCTCCAAGCTACACCCCAGTCCTATTTTATTTTTGGAAACAGTCTGCTGAGGGTCTCTCTAAGTTGCTGAGACTAGCCTTGAACTAGTGATCCTCCTGTATCAGCCTCCCAAGTACTGGATTGTAGGCATGTGCCACCATGCCCAGCCCAGCCCCTTCTCTTAAAAGTTTCACCACCTCCCAATATGGCCAAGCTACAGACTAAGCCTTTAACACATGGGCCTTTGTGGGACATTTCAGACCCAAATTATCAGCAGGTGTATACACTCAATATAAAGAAGAAAAACCTCCATCCTTAAAAGGAAGGAAATTCTGACATATGTCATAACAGAATAGAGGGGTGATTTGCCAGGGCCTGGGAGGAGGGAGAATCGTTTGATGGATATAAAATTCCAGTTTTACAAGCTGAAAAGAGTTACAGAGATGGATGATGGTTGCACAAAAATGTGAATGCTACTGAGAAGTACACTTCAAAAAGGTCAACATCAGCCAGGCCTGGTGGTGCCTGCCTGTGATCTCAGTACTTGGGAGGCTGAGACAGAGGATCACAGACTTGAGAACATCCCCAGTAACTAGTGAGACCCTGTTTCAAAATAAAATAAATAAGTAAACAAAAATGTATAGGGGTATAGCTGAGAGGTAGAATGCCCCTGGGCTCAATCTCTCCTTACCACCTACCCCCCTCCACACATACACACACACACGACCAAGATTGTGGATATTATGCTATGTAAATTTTGCCACCAAAAAAAAAAAAAGTAGGAGAAAGCGGGCAAAGCTTAGCGATTCACTGGACATGGGGATGCAGCGGAAGAGCTCCAGGCTTTGGCAGTGGAAAGGGTGGCTGATGGCCACACAGCTGAGCCTGGAGCCCAGAAGAGAGCTTGCTCATCTGCTCTTCTGGAAGGAGATGCTTAATTTAGTCATGCATGGTTAGCACACTGGGGGAGTTCATGTGCCTTTTGAATAAATAGGCTCTGCATAGAATAAGGGGGATGGTGAGCTGGAAATCCAGAGATGATGGGATGGTATCGATATTTGGGGGTCATTAGTGCAAGAGAGTAATTCTGGTCACCAGAGCAGAACAAGAATGCAGAGCGAGAACAGGACCTAGAGCCAAGTGCAGAATGCTGGGACACAGCAGTGTTTGTTCCTGAAACAGTATTGTTTAGTCTGCACATTGACAGACTCCTTTGTCTCATGTCTACACCACATTTCCACCACTACCCCCACTGCTGAAAGGACTGGCTCAGGGCAGCCAAGGGACCTGGGACCGGAAGTCTGCACATGAGGAATTGTTAGACACACTCAAGAACAGTTAGCAAAGGACGTGATGTTCCTGTTTCTAGAACTTATACATTTTTTTTTCTTATTGGCAGAAGTTACATGGAAAAAATACAATGTTACTGAGGGGTTTTTTCCCCTCCTATTTTGGAGTCTTTTAATACAATGTATATCCCAACGGAAAAGGATACATATCCAAAATTCTTTTGCATCTTCATCTTCCGAGATTAGCAGAGTGCCAGTCACTTAAGACAAGTCTCTTGAAAAGTAGGCCAAGACAGGATAATCACAGGTTCAAGGCCTGCTTCAGCAACTTAGCAAGAGCCTCAGCAACTTAGCAAGATCCTGTTTCAAAATAAAAATAATAAAATAGGGCTAGAGATGTTACCTTGGAGGTAGAACAATGCTGGGTTCAATTCCCCAGTACCAAAAACTATATATGAAGTATATATAAAAATATATTACACATATTTATGTATATAACTATGTATAAATAAATATAAACGTATATAAATAAATACATATAGGAATATATATAAAGAAGAAGAGGCTTCAATAAATATTTGCCCCCCAAAACCTATAACCTGTTAAAAATGTGTTGAATTTTGGCTAATGAATGGGATGACTATTTTGCTAAGTGGTCCTGTGCCGTGTCAATGAGTTTTAAAATAGTTAATAATAGATAGTTTCCCAAGGTAAATCAAATACCATCTACATGACAGTGACTCCCAAACTTGTATTTCCATGACCTCCCCATTCATTTCAACATCCACACCTTCAGTTGATGACAGCTTGGGGTCTGCTGTGCTAGGCTCTCCTGTCTTCTACCTGCTCCCTCACCTGAATTCCTTGGAAAATCCCATTGCCCAGATCTGTCTGCAAGGGAGTCCTGCCCAATCCTATCAGTTCTCCCTGAGATCTCAAGTCACCTTCCAAACTTCTCTCTTTGCTGTTCAATCCATGTGTCCTGCCGCTCTGCTGCCTGCTGCAGCCCGCTCAGAACCCCACTAGCCCTGCTGCACCCCTCTGACCTCTGGATCTGCCCTCAGGACCTGCTCCTGAGAAAGGCAGCCTTCAAACCCTGCAGGACCCCTGAAAACCTGTTTTGTCAAGATTTGGACAAAAGGTCTTGAGAATCTTTAATAAATAATCCAAGAAAAAAAAAAAAAACCTGTAGAATATTCTAGGAAGTTTGCAACGTGTGCATTAAAAACATATTACTCTATGCATAAATTCCTGAACTTATTACTGCCCACTTTTCAGAAAAACAACAAAAAAAATTGCTTAGTGGCCTCTGAGTACTTTCACAGCCCCTTTATGTTTATTCAACCTCCCCAGTTATACCTGATGTTACTACCACCTCCCTGGATCTGTCCTACAACCCTTCCCTAAGAGGCAGTATCCCCAAATTTGGAGATCTATGCCCAAGTTACAAAGACTCAGTAACCCAGTAGAAGAAATGAGCAAAGATTAAATAAACCAGCAGGCACAGGCCAGCTTGCTAGAGGTCAGAGCCCTCAGCCATTTGCATATGCATTACCAGCCCAATGCAGAGGTTGCTCTGCTCCCAGGTCATTTAAAAAGGCACTGTGAGCCACACAGAGCATCTGCTTTTAGGAAAGAAATTGAGTCCCTAGGTCCTCCAAGAGATCAAAGGACACTTTTTAGAAAAAACCAGAGAGAATGAATAGCTGTTAATGAGTAAGAGACAATTAAATTCTAAAGCAGCGGTAAGAACAGTTACACACCGGCATGATTTCCAGCAGGTTGAACCTTACTCAGAAACCGGAGGAGAGCCAGTGGCACACATGTGTTTTCAGGAATTGGAGCACAGTTTGTGACTAAAAATGTAAAATCCAGTTGACCATCCATTGTTCGGCCCACAATTCCCATTGTGGTGTTTTCTGATTGGAATATTTAACTGTGCTCACCTGCATGGTGAGGAGAGAGGTGTCGCCCTTCCCATCTGTGCTCTGTGACCAGCCAGCCCCCCAACCATTACTGGATGTCACCGAATGTCTTGAACAGTCGGGCCGCAGGAGGTCCTGAAATACACTGTGCATTGGCATCCAGGGTGGATGGAGGGCACGGAACAATGAGCCTGAGAAGAGGCCTCAGGTGTTTCCCCATCATTCCTAAGTTCCCAGCAGAGCATTTGGAGACACTTAATAAAGAGGAGCTTAATCAATGATGATTCTGGAATTTTCTGGAATTGGGTTTAATTTTCTGGATCAGCAGCTGCAACAACACTGATAAGTATTTGCTGAATACTCCGTGGATGCCTGGCAAAGTGCCCAGGACTAGTTGTCTGAATCCTTCACCCTTTCTTTTTCCTCAGCTGAGCAGAAAACAGGGGAACTCTGTAAACTAAAGGCAGAAAACAATCAAGATCCAAGAAACATACTCAATTTTATGCCAGTTGATTTTTTTTTTAAGTTAGGAAGAAAGAAGAAAAAAAAAAAAACGTGAAGAGAAAAGAAGAGGGAGGAGAGGGGAAGGAGAATTCAAGTAAGTATACTAATCCTGTATCACAGTGTCATAATTGCGTGACAGAGCCAGACGTGGTGGCACATGCCTGTAACCAATACGTGGGCTGAGACAGGAGGATTGCAGGTAACTTAGTGAGACCCTGTTTCAAAATAAAAAGAAAATTAAAAATAGGACTGGAGTGTAGCTCAGAGGTAGAATGCTCTGGGTTCAATCCCCAGGCTAATAATAGTAATAACAATAATAATATCATTGCAGGCCATTTATGGGGTCTATGAGGTTCTAAACCACCACCCTCATCTCTGGGGAATTTTTGCTATCCTCACCTCTAGGATTTGTTATATTCCTAAAAAAAAAGAAGAGGAGGCCTTTGCTCTCTAAAATTTGTAAGTAACAAAAATATATTAATTAGACTGCAGTTATTCACACAGGAAAGAGATCCTAAGCTCTGTGAAAGATTTGACTATGGAGTTAATTTAAACAGAGCAATTTCCTTCTGTTTTTCAAATGTGATTTGATTTACATGAAACTTCTTGCTGGCAAAATGAAATACAACCATAATGGGGTTTTCCCAATATCTTTGTTGAATTACATGTTGGTGGAATTTAAAAACTTCAGTGCTTCAGGATTCAAATCACCATGGCATGGGGATCATACATTAAATTAAAAAGATGGAAAGGGAGATAGGCTGAGAAGGAAGAAGCTTGGTGGCAGTTCCAAGTCAACTAGCTTTGGTAAATCACATCTCCACTGTATGCATCCTTTTCCTATAATGTGATGAGGTAGAGCTAAATTTCTTTGGATTTTTCTGGTCTATGAATCAGTAAACTAATCAGTTCCTTTTGTGACTTTTTTTTCCTTGGGTCTAGAATATCCCCCAAATGTCCACGTTAAAGGCTTGGTTTCCAGGTTGTGGCACTACTGGGAGATGATGAAAACTAAGAAGTAGGACCTAGCAGGACTTTTTCTGGTCACTGAGTTCATCCATTTCCTTGAAGGGGTTACTGGTACCCCAGGCTCTTCTCTTCCTCTGTCCTCCACGTTTAGCCATACGATGAGCAGCTTCCTCCTCCTTGTGCACCCTTCCATGATGTTCTGCCTCACCACAACCCAACAGAATGTGGACTGAAACTTCAAAATCTGTGAGCCCAAACAGAACTTTTTTCTTTATAAACTTATTATCACAGGTATTTGTCACAGTAACAGAAACCTGACAAGCACACTTGGACTAATTCAGAAGAAACGAATGCACTTACAGATATATCCATTTCCACTCAGTAGAATTTACCTGGCAGGATCCCCGTGAGTTAAAGATAAATAAGACCTGGGGACCACTCCCTAGAAGCTGAGAGTAATGGAATATGGAAAACAAGTGTCTTTATCATCATTTTCACAGCTACAATCTAAAAGACTTGACCACATAATTTAGAAAAAGGAAAATTTATTTGCTCGGGGTTTTGAGGTTCGGTCCATGTGAGGCTGAGGACAACAGATCACAGGGCGTGGCGGTAGTAAACAGAGCGAGGGAAAGAATGTGGGCTGTGCTCCTCACATCATGGAGGCAGGAAGCAAGCCAGGGGAGGAGGAAAAATGTATAATCCCCAAGGCCACTCCCCACCCCGGGGACACACCTTCTCCAGCCACACCCTACCAGACTAGGCCACAACCCAAATGGATTTAACCACTACTGGGATTTCGACCCAGTTACATCAACTCCAAACATCAATTTATGAGCTCTTCAAGGAGACATTCTATAGCTAACCACAATAGCAAGCTAAGGAAAAATGCAGAGAGAAAGAGAGCACCTTGGTGATAAATTATATCAGAAAACATCTGGACCAATTCTTGAATCAAGGCTGACAAAGGAGAGGGTAGGAAAGGCCAAGGAGGTTTGACACAGTCTTTAGAAACTTGAAACATAGAATTAGTTCTGCCCAAGCATTAGCTAGCGCACTAGCCTGGGTGAACTTTCCAGTGTTATCAGGTGTAGCATCAAACCTCCTGAAGAATCTTAACAGAGGAAATTCCTGCACAGATTACTCTCAAACTGGGGAGAAAGGCTGGGAAAATCCTCCCATTCCAATAGCAATTCTGATAAACTTTCTCTTACACAGTGTGAACTTCCAATCAACATCTTGGAAGCTGGATTCATTAATTTTAATGAATAGCTAGGACAGCCTGGACAAGAGCCCTTACTAACAAGGTCATGTATCTTTCTGAGCAGAAAAAAAAAGAATCTTGGAAGACTTTTTTAAAAAGTGACATGTTAAGGCCAAATTGGAAAAGAGAGAGATCATTTTTGGAAACTCTGATTTTCTCAAGTCACAATTTACAATCTACATTTCAAGGTCAATTGAACCACTTGATGGCCAATTTGGGGACAAGGAAAGAGCTACATGAGGAATTATAAATGGGCACAAGGGTTTCTGACACCAAGCAGACCTTCACAGCCACACTCCACTGAATCTATAATGATCTCAGGTCATTTCAAAAAGCTCAGGTCAGAGGGGGCCCCGTGAGCACCGGGACTGTTGATTTAACACCAGCCTCGAGACATCCGTTCTGCTCACTCTGTGGGTGGAATTTCAATGTGGAGATATGGCACTAATGAGCTTCGAGGGAGGAAAAAAGGGATGTAAAGTGTTTGTGGAAGCCTGACCCCTCTCTGACAGTCAGGGGCTCTCTTTTCAATTCTAGAAGAGTCATCTTGTTGTAGCGACAACGCTCTCTATACTCTAGTGGACAGTGGCTGGGAGAGGTGGGACTGGAGGTGAACATCTGAATTAGTGTAAAGATAACGTCTTGAGAGGGACAGTCATTCATGGAGACGTGAGGGGGTTTGGGAGGGGAGAATATTAAGGGAAGTGCCCGGAGGAATTCCAAAGCTGAAATTGGTCAGTGTGTGTAACGGTGTGGATTTAGAATGTCCCCTAGGCCTCAAGGTAGCAATGTTGGAAGTGGGGTTTGGTTGTGATCTCAGCAGTGGATAGATCGATTGTGATGGATTTATCTGGGTAATAACCAAGGCAGGTAGAGTGTAGCTGAAGCAGGAGGGGTCTCTGAGGATGTGGTCTGGGGGATTATAGATTGGTTCCCCTACCCTCTGCACTCTCTCTCTCTCCCTCTCCCTCCCTCCTTCCCTCCCTCCCTCCTTCCTTCTCTCTTTCTTCTGCTTCTAACCTCTGTGATGTGAAGAGCAAAACCCTGTATTCTCCCTCTTCTGGCTTCCTGCTTCCATGCCCTGAGATCCAGACACTCTCCTCTCATGGATTGAACCCAGAACTTCCAAGGAAACCATAATCAAATAATTCTTCTTTCCTCTAAATTGTATGGTCAAGACTTTTAGATTATAGCAGTGAGAATGCTTCTCACAGGCAATGGTGAAGGAAAGACACAATTTTGAGTGGAGGAAAAAAAGTCTATCTACAAGAGTAGGCTATGAATTCACTTAGCCAAGCCTTAGAGTGCTGAATCAGAATCCTCTGAGCTTTGTCTCTGCAGGATTTGTTTTCCAATTATAAACTGTTATGTCAGTTGTTGCAAATGTTTGAAGACTGGAGGCAATGCTGCTGTATCCAACATTGATCAGGAAAGTTTATCAGAACAGATCCCTAAACCCCATTCCCAAGATGTGAGTTCAGTGGGTGATCAGTAGTGCCATCCTCTTCTCTGCTCAAGTAGAGAAACTGAGCTATGGAATACATATTTATCTTTCATGATAAATCTCATTAAATGCACTTAAAAATGAGGCAAGTGGATCATGAGTGGCCATGACTGGAACTGAGGTCTTCAACAGCCAGTCCAATGTACATGCCTATGCTAATTCACTTTTACTTCCCTCCATTTGGAAGATTTCCTTCCTCTTAAATCCCCTGTGTGCCTTGCTGAAACAGCCAGTTCCTTGAATGTCATATGGTCTGCCCCTGAACCTGTAGTAGTACATGTGCTTTCACATTAAACCCCGTGGCTCAATCCTGCACTTCATCAAGGTGCGTGCTCAGCCACAACGCTTGCACATGCCCCTAATACATTGTGACACCCTATTACTACAGTGCCTTTATGAGCTTCAAGGGAAATTACATTTTAAATTATAGCATACAAGTATAATGGAAAATCTAATTGTAGCAATGACAGTTTATTTATCAATCATTTATCATTTTGATTTATAAGGTGCCCAACTTGATTTAAAAGTAGCTAATGTTTAAAAATCTCAAGGCGCCCATACAACCAAATACACATTGAAAGCAACAAAGTGAATTACTCCTGCTTTTCTGTATCCCTTTGATCACCTTTTTCATACCCGAGGCTGAAGCTAGGGAGCCCAACCAGGTGGATCCCAGGGACCTCCGGGCAGCATTTCAGAACATCTTAATATCAAATCTCATTTGTTATAGAACTTGGCAGCTGGAAAGTGTCAGTGTTAACATGGAGCCCAGATTAAGCCATATTAATTATTTCTGCATCCCAAATTCACAGAGCTTCAGAATTTAGATTTTGGAAATGACCTCCACAAATGACCTGATTTCCATACTTCCATCCTCCTCCTTAGTTCTAAGAAGTGTTCCTTGGAGATTTGCCCCATAGAGTCTGCAGATAGAGATTGTTGGCCTTTCAAATACAATTCATTCCCCGCCCCCCCATGTAAAGTCACTGGACAGTATATATGTTCTTCTTTCCAAACTTTCCTTCTTGCCAATTCTCTGCAGGCTTTGCTATAACATTTTTGGTGCCTCTCGGATTCTTGGCTTACCCTGATTTGGATCCCAAACCTGCTAAGCCTGTCCCTGCCCTTAACCCTGACTGCCCCCTGTCTGGGCTTAGGTCACATCCCACCAGCACAGTCTACCTCGTGCCTCACTTTACTGTGCCCTAGTTTTCCCCTTTGCTTTCTCCATTGCAGCTCATCAGATCTGAATGGCCTCACCATGCATCAGGACTCTAGCTAAGATAACAGACATTTTGAGAGGTGTGAAGTCCCAGGCTTGTTGCAGCACCAAAATCAAAGTCAGAACCTTTGAGGTAGGGCCAGGCTTATGGGCCAACTACAGTGGTGACATAGGGTTTTCCAGAGTATGATTCCTAATTCAGCTCAGCACTCCTTTTATATAGTGAGCATAGGCTCTTCCATGAAAGGTTTTTCCCAGACCCTAAGTTGTTTGAATTCTTCCACTTCCAAAGGTGCATTTTTTCCATACTCTTCTACAATTCTCCAATTCCACACATTCCACTCTATTTGCTGTACGCAACCACCTTGTTTGGAAAAGGCCTTAGGTCTACTGAGCTGCCATGGTGAGAGAAGAACAGAACTCTCGTTCCATTCTTTAGGGCTCTGATATTTGTCTACTAAAGAGGAATATGATCTTCTTCCAAATATTAGAACACATGGTTGTCAATAGAGAGTCTAATCTCCAAATTCTTTGATAACTTAATAATCATCACTCCTTGACTGGTGCTAAAATGGTTTAGAAGGACTTGTCATCTGCCCCCAGTGAAACAGGCTAATCTCTGAAAATAACAGATGACTGAAATGTCTGCCTTCTTAAGCAGTATGCAGACCATTTGGGATTCATGGCAAAATCCCCTCATTGTATTGCTTGGGACACACACACAAAAAAATGCAAAGATTTCTTTTTGGCATTTCTCAGACCAACTTGAAAGCATCCAATGTTGAAAGACCAAAACTCAACCTACAACTAGTGGAAACAAGGTTGACTTGATTCTCTATGAGGCTTTCTTTCTAGAAGATTGGGTCAGCCCCTGAAAACTTTTCCTTTGGGATTTGTTCTTAGCATAATGTTTGACATATAGTAAAGCCATGAAGATATTAACTGGCTATTATTATCAGTACTGTTATTATTATTATATATTAAAGTCTCCTAAAATTGATCCAACTGAATTGACTGATACTGTATAATTTCAAGTAGGATCATTTGACCCTTTGTTCTAAAAGCTATAATTATATTTAAAAAAAACTGATTGCAGCAATGTGCAATCATTTTACTAATGCACTTCAACTTTGCATACAAGTTGAGCATTTAGAAGTCTGTTTGGGCTGGGGGTGGAGCTCAGTGGTAGAGTGCTTACCTAGCATGCATGAGGCCCTGGATTTCACCCCTAGCACAGCAAAACCAAAACCAAACAAAACACATAGAAATCAGCTCAGCTTCTAAAACAAGAATGCAATCAGACAGTCAGAAGCACAGAAGTTTCTATTATCTCCACTGTGCCCATCCCAGTTCCCAATCATTCCAGACCAGCTCAGGTGGCTATGAAGCAGTTAGCCTCAGCATAGGCAGCAGAGATTGGAATTGATCCTGCTAGTTGCCATAGTCCTGTGTTTGGTGTAGCATGCCTTCTGAGCAGCTGCTTTCTCCAATCCCCATTCACACTTCTAGATACCTCTTGTGTTTTGGCTTATTCAGTGTCTTTCTGTTGGGACTGGAAAGCCCAGCTCTGAGCTGCAGACAGTAGAGTTAGGCCCCTACTGCTCTAACTTGGTTTGTCATCTCCTTTATTATGATGTTCAGATTGTGTCTTACACATCCCCCAGGTGCCTGGTACCTCTCGGTAATTGGAAGCATAATACTTTTTCCTCTTATTGCCTGCAATCACACACACCTTCCACCCACAGGGCTGGAGGCCCTTGGAACCCGAGAGCAAAACAAGTGACATGTACTCTCTGTTCCTCACACCAACTTGGACACATGCAGTGGAAATTCAGGTTTTTCTGCTCCAAGATGGGGTCAATGATCTCTAGCCTGCCTGTACCTGAACTTGTCTTCCTTCTGGATTCTATATGAATTACTGAGGAGCCAGAGGGTAGGTTTCAGAAACCAACAGATGTGATTGCACCAGCCCCAATCTGCACAGGCCACTCTCTTTTGCCTTAGCTCAGAGCTTAGTTCTTTCACTAGAGACCAGATCATAATGCTTGCAATCCCCTTTGCCTAGTGGAACACTATGAGCCTCTCACTTGCTCAAGGGATGTCTGCTGACTAAATGAACCGACGGTTAAATATCCTAAGCATCTAGCTCCAACATGATATCAAATGAGAAGCTTATTTTTCTTTTTTTTTTTTTTTTTTTTTGCGGTACTGGGGATTGAACTCAGGGGCATTCTACCTCCAAGCTATACCCCCAGCCCTATTTTTTATTCTTTATTTTGAAACCAAGTCTCACTAAGTTGCAGAGTGCCTCACTAAGTAGCTGAGGCTGGCTGTGAACCCGGATCCTCTGATCTCAGTCTCCCAAATGCTGGGATTACAAGCATGTGCCACCACGCCCAGCTCGAGAAGCTTATTTTTCTCCTAGCCAATAATATCATGTAGCCAAGTTAGCTACATGATATTATTTATATCTGCTTTAACAAGTAGTTCTTCCAACCAACTAAAAATTCATTCAGGCGTGTTCGTTATAGAAAACTGAGCTTGCTCAATTAATCAATAGGTGAGAAATGCAAATCAAAACCACAATGAGATACCACTTCACATCCACTAGCACGATTATAAAACTATTTTTTAAAGCAGAAAATAAATAAGGATGGTAAGGATTTGAAGAAATTGGAAACCTTTGTGCATTGCTGGCAAGAATGTTATGTTCATTTCTCTGTGGCCTACAGCTTGTCTTCTCCTCAAAAAGATAAATTCAGAGCCACCACGTGACCCAGCAATTCTACTCCTAGGTATATACCTAAATGAATTGAAATCACCCAAATAAATACATGCACACACCTGTGTATAGATGCACTGTTCGTAATAAGCAAAAGGTGAAAATAGCCCAGTTATTTATCAATAGATGGTTAGACAAACCCACAACATACCCATGCAATGATACAAAAAAGAATGAAGTGCTGACATAGAGGCATATCATGATAAAGAGCAACATAGAGGAATCTTTAAACATTTTGCTAAGTGAAAAAGTCCAGATATTAAAAAGAATCACGTGTTATATGATCTCATTTATGTGTAATATCAAAAATAGATACATCCCTAAAGAAAGAATGCAGAGTGGCAGTTGCCAGGGAATGGAGGCTTGGTGGGATGTGGGGAAACGTCTCAATGGGAAGTTGACTTTACTTTGGAATAATGGAAATATTTTGGAACTAAATAGAGGAGATAGTTGCACAATATTGTGAATGTGCTAAATGCGTTGTTCACTTTGAAATGTTTGATTTCATGTTACATGAAATTCACCTCTCTAATTTCTTTAAATTAAGTAACAGGTAAATTTACTCACTTTATGTGAATGAGTTCCACTACTGGGGTACATTACGTAGATTCTTTTGCAAGTCTTATTTAGGACATAACTGAAATAAAAGGGAGCTTCACCAGGCTCTTTTGTTATTGGTGCATAATAATCATACAGAATAGTGGGGTTCACTGTGGCATATTTGTACATGCACATAACATAATTTGACCAATTTTATTCCCCAGTACCTGCCCTTGCCTGCCCTGCTGAACCAGATTTTATAAAAGTTATTTCAGTATTTCTATAGAGTTAAAGCCACTTACTTCTGCAGCACTTACTCAAACACAGCTGCTTACATTCTAATCCTTAGAATGTGCCAGTACAATACAAATCTGACCTCCAGAAGTTAGTAGACCTCAGCCTGTCTTCAGGCCTGAGACTTGGTATCTTAATAGGCAGCGCCCAGGAGTGTACTGGGGGACAGAGGTTGGCTGCAGGTTAAAGGTGAACGGTCATGTTGTTCACAGGAAAATAGAAATTATGAAGAAACTGCTGACGGGCAGTATGTGCGACCCTTTGATCTGATGGAGCTCACAATTCAGTGAGGGGAAACTAAACCTAGTACATAGTCAGCTAAGTGAATAAGAAAGTAAACAATCTTGAATAATGAAGCTTGCTTTCAACACAATAAACCAAAACAATACACTGCAAGTGGGGAGGTAGCATTGATTACTATGGTCAGGAAAGGCTTCTCCTCCAAGGTGGCATTTGAGTTAAGAAAACAAAGCCCGGCATGATGGCACATACCTGTAATCCCAGTACTTAGGAGGCTGAGACAAGAGGATCACAAATCCAAGGCCAGCCCCAGCAACTTAGAGAGGCTTTCAGTAACTTAGAAGGACCCTGTTTCAAAATAGAAGAATAAAAAGTATAACTCAGAGGCTGAATGCCTCTGGGTTCAATCCCTAGTATTGAGAGAGAGAGAGAGGGGGGGGGGATGAATGAGGGAAGAAGGGAGAGAGGATTTTAGGCAATGGAGGAGAAAGTGTCAAGCAACCTTGGACTGTGGACCTGATACCACTGAAGTCAGAGCCCTTTGGGAGCAGATGGCTTCCCTCTTCTGGTTTCCTGCATCCACCACTGACCAATTGGACTTCCAGAGCCACACTTCCATCCCATCCTCTGATGTATCCTGCTGCATCAGCTCAGAGACTGGGCCAAGCCACACTGACCTTGGGCACAAGCCTCTCTTGGCACCCATACCTGTCATGGACTTCATGACAAAAGATCACTCATGGCACCTCCTTTCTCTGACTATGGAGGCCAGTACAAGGCTCTTTCCTGGCAGTGGGGCTCCCCTGGGGAATGAGGGATGAAGAGTGTATATAACTGCCTCTCTGTCAGGCATGGAAGGAGCACACCTCTAACAGTGCAATTAAACCAGATCCATAGCCCAGGCATCCCGGCCTTCACAGCAGCTGCAGAGCCAGTGACAGCCCTACATGCAGGGTGACATGATAGAGAAGCAGGGGTGGGGGGGGGAGGTTCATGGGGAATGAACAAAGCCAGGAAGAGGGTAAAGGCCTCTTCAGCTGGAGGAGCCTGGTGACTTGAGATATTCTACCCTGTAGAGTAGAATATCTAGCTCATAGCAGTAAGAGAAAGGGAGAACCAAACAGTGGGAAAGCGTCTCAAAACACTACCTTGTCCTCCGTGTCCCTGGCTTTCATGTTCATAGCAGAGTCAAACAAAATCTAGATTCACGGTGGCAGCATCGACCCTTGTTCTCCCAAAATTCCATGTCAGTCTTATTTTAACCAAATGAGGCCATCTAGTTGGAAATAGCCTCAATTTAACATCTGATCCCTGCTGGAAGGCTTCCACTGTGAGTGGGAGGGTGTGGAGACATCTCCCCAGCCTGATGACAGGGGAAGAGGAGAGCAGGGAGGTACAGGGCCTGGCATTTGCATTTTGGAACCAGCCCAGGCTGCCTGTGTGTGCAGACTCCCAGCAGCTGTTACGCTCAGGCTTAGGCACAAGGAGGCCCCTGTGGGGCTGATACCACTAAAGTCAGAGACACCAAGGGGAGTTTAGTCCCCCACATGCTTTCCTGGTAACCTCAGCATCTTTACCAACCCATACCTCTTTCCAGTTTTTATGATTATTATTATTATTTATTTATTTTGCAGTACTGGGGATTGAACTCAGAAGCATTCTACCTTCAAGCTACACCCCCAACCCTATTTTTTATTCTTTATTTTGAAACCGGGTCTCACTAAGTTGCAGAGGGCCTCACTAAGTAGCTGAGGCTGGCCACAAACCTGCCATCTTCCTGTCTTAGCCTCCCAAGTACTGGGATTACAAGCATGCGCCACCACGCTGTTGTTCTTTCAGAAATTTTCTATCTTGAGTACCCTCCTCCGAAACCGCCCATCCTAGTATCCAATCACACATTGCTTGATGACAGGACATGTCCTGAGGGACTCATCCTCAGACAATTGCGTCATTGTGTGAACAGCCCATGGTACACTTCTGTGAACCTACATGGTGTAGGTCAGTCACTTGATGTGTCCTCTTGATGCAGTTGAGAGATGCAATAAACACAAGACGCAGGAGACTACACAGCATACTGTCTTACAGTAAACTTTTAAACATATATTCATAGAAGGAGTACACTACAAAATAATAAAGAGCACAGTATAGTACATACATAAACCAGTAAATAGTCGTGTATGATTATGATCAAGTAAACACATAAACCAGGATGATCCTTGCTGATCGTGGTCAAGTATTAAGCACTGTGCATAATTGCATGTGCTAGACTTTTATGTGACTAGCAGAGCAGTAGGTTTGTCTACAGTGGCATCACTGCAAACATTCCATTCATGAGTTATACATTGAGCTACAACATTAAGCTGACTCCTGTGTTACTAGGCGACAGGAGTTTTTCAGCTCTGTTATATCTATGGGACCACTGTCATCTATGCTGTCCATCGCTGACTGACTGTCGCTGGCCAGTAAGTCATTAGAACAGCTTCCTCAAACTCAATCAAACTCATTTATGGCCTTCTCTTTTCACTTAGTCATTTTAGTACATGTAGGATGAGGAGAGGGATGTTCATAATTAGATTGTTCCTCAAAATTAGAAAATGGAAATTTCTCAAAAGCAAGGGACTTTCACCAGGATGCATTGAGCCCTTATGTAATATTAGGCATGTTCATTTTAATTGCCTTGTTGAGCCTCCACAACAAGCCTGGGGAGCAGATGTTTCTATCAACTTTAAGTAACTTGTTTCAAGTCCCACAGTCAGATATGTGCCATCCAGGACAAAAATCGCAGCGTATTGATGCTCAGTCCAGCATGGTGTCTGTACATCTGACCTGCTATTTCCTAAACCCTTCTCCTATAGATGCTGAGTGAACACTGATTAACTCGATGACCACTGTAGAGAAGACTATGAGGAAGGCTGCTTCCTACCCATTGAATAGTTTCAGGAAGAAGAAAATAACTATTTGATCTATCTCACCCAGTTCTACCAAGGTTAGGGGAAATCTCTGCCATCTGGATTGTCACTTGATTGACTCTGAAGAATTTATGTTGGTAAAAATAACTCTTCCCTCTTTAGATGATCTGAGACACAATGATTTCTGTCTCTTGATAAGCTCAAGATTGCGAAGAGAGTGCTGGCTCTGCACCCCTACAATCCCAACCAAGCTCCCTAAAACTTTCCCCCAGAAATATGGCAAAAATGATCCTGAAAATCCTGAGACCCTCTCTAGGAGGCCTCCATGGGGCTAGGACACCAGGAAGAATCCCAGACAAAGCTTAGATAAGAAGCCTATCCTTGGGGATTAAGTTATTGATAACTAAGGTCTAGTTGTTTGGGGAGGCAGATATCCAGGCTGGAGCCAGAGAGAATGTAGAAGAGATTCAAAGTAAGGTGGGCACCCTTGGCAATTTTGCTTAGCGTCTTCTCTGTGCTGCACACCAGCTTTACACAGGGCTAACTCTAATTGTACCATGTCAGTCATTTGAGTCCCATCAAGCTGTCAGCATCAGCATTTAAAGCAAGGTCAGGTTCAGGGCCAGGAGAGAATGCCAAGAAGTCACTGTGGATGCTGTGCTTCCAGGTGGATTTCTGTGAAGGAAATTCAGCTCTGAAAGGAACCGTCACAAGCCTGCATCTCAGCATCTGTCTCCACTGGCCTGAAAGATAGAACCCAGGAACTGACAGTGGCACAAAGGCAGAAGAACCAGAGTCATGTCTTCACCTCCCCCTCCATCCTCCTTTTGAATCTCTGCAAATGAGCCTTGCTGAGGCACGCACAGGTGTGACCACATATGCAGGGCGTGAGTAACAGGAAAACCCAATGAGCAGCAGCACCACTTTCAACTCTGACCCATGAGCATATGGTGTGTCCTCCCCAAACACTGATTTCTCCATCTGTAAAATGGATTGAGCCAAGTCTGATCCAAACATGGGTTGTGAGGTCTAAGGAGATCAAAGCCTATTAAGGAGCTCGCCTGAGGTCCTGAAAATGGGGCAGGCATGCTCCAGAAGCATCACCTTCCTTTCCCCCACTCTTCTACCATCCTGATGCAAGAAACCAGGGAACTAGCTAGCATCTGTCCAGCGTTTTAAGGAGGGCTCCTCTTCAGAGAAGGCAGAGAGACTACAGACTAGCCACAGCTCTGCAGCAGCGGAAGAGGCAGGTGTCATTACCAGATAATTGACTGGGGAGAGCAGTGGCCACCCCAAGGTGAAGCACAGGGCACTTCACTTATCAATAAGGTCAATTATCAGAGGATGTTGGATTCCTTGGTGCCGCCATTAACCTATATTGCTCTTATTAACCTTTCTGATAAAGAATCTTTCAAAAATAATTATATTAAGGCACAATGCTCTGCAAGTTTAAAATATGTGAATGTTCCATTTCAGTACTTCTATGTCACGAGATAATGAACACCTGATTGCCCAGCTACCACAATGAGGTTTTTAATCAAGACTCCTTTTCCTTGCTCTTCTGCCAGCCTGGGGCCTGTCACGGGAGCAGTAGGAGGCTCAAGGAGACCTGTACAGGGAGAGCTTAGGGCGGGACTGGGAAGGGGGAAACTGGTTTAACAGAAAGGGTTCAATCCTCTCTGCAGAGGAAGCAAATGACCCACACATTTAGTATGTGTCCTGGGGTCCTGGAAGAGACCCTTGCCCAATGCTGACTGTACCCACACCCTATCTATCTCTGGGGCTCAGAATAATTTTTACAGAGGACACACTTATGTGTCCTACAATATGATATCAGGTACTCACACCTAATAGTTCTGTAGCAGAAATAGGATCCTTTGCTGAGCACAGGTGACTATGGATTAGATGTTACTAAGGTTCCAGAAACCTGGACAGAGGGTGATGGAGAGTTGAGAGCAGATCCGGGGAGGGGAGGGGTTACTATTTGATTGACCTTGCCTATCCCCATAACTGCCTAAGCTCCAGGTGGGACATGGACAGACCTGCTGAGGAGTTGAGCAGCCTGAGAGATGTTGCTAGCATTCATTTTTGTTACTAGAGTCCTAGGCCAGAGAATGGACTCTGAGGGTCCCAACAAATCAGGTCCAGACGCTCACCCCAAAAACCAAATGGAAAAATAATGGTGAAAAGCAGGAAAGGAGCTTTAATCAGTATAGTTATGCCAGGAAGATAAGGGAACCAACACTTCCAGTCCTGTCTTTTTTTGGTGGTGCTGACTTGAGCTTCCAGATTATATAGAGAAGGGGAACCAGAAGTATGGGCAGTCAGGTAGTTGCAGTCAAACTAGTCTGGCTAATCATTATTTCAGGACTGGTCAGTCAGGTGCCTTGCCCATGATGATAAAAAAGTTGCTGTTGTCTAAAGGTAGTTTTAACTCATCACAAGATGTTTATTGATCAGACCTGCTGTTCCTGTAATCCACAGTGACTGACTCAGAGCAAAGGAGACAGATGAAAAATGGAGGCAGAGATGCCAAGATTTTTTACACTCGCAGGCCCAAGTGAAGAGTTGATGTTTTTAGCAAAAGCAGCCTCTAAGTCCTTGTTAGACATTCACACAGGGGACCTCCACTTGGCTGTGAGCTCAGCCAAAGTCACAGCTGCGACAGGGGTAGCCTCTCAGTCCAAGAAGCACAGTTTCAGGAGCTGCTCATGTCTGATCACTGAGATACCTGGAGATTAACCTGTGCTCCGGAGACTTCCCAGCTTTCAGGAGGATGGCTAGCACAGAGCGAGCCCTTGACTTTATCTTATTAGTAGAAGATAGTGGGGGTGAAAGTGTGAGGAAGCAGCTAAGGGTTTGGCCTTTAAACATACACTCCAAGTAAGCACTGGCCACTTTCCATCCTCATTCTGCCAACATCAAGTTTACTCTTCTGACTCTCAGTATTTTTTTTCTGCAAGGAAGAGCCTTTCCAAATTTGCCACATGAAATCAAGAGGATAGGGGATTTCCATTACATTCTATGCATACACTTTGATTACAGCCTTCATGGAACAAATAGAGGGAAAATATTGCCCCTCAGCACAGGCCAGAGAGATGGTATGGGGGGAAATAACAGACACCTGAGATGGTTACTAATATAGTAAGTAAATGAGTCATGAATACAATTTTAATATGTCTCCAAAGGTTCATGAGTTAGAAATTTAGTTACCCATTCAACAGTGTTGAAAGATGGGATTTTTCTTTTCCATTTTTAAAAGTTATTTATTTTGGGGGTCCTACTGATTGAACCCAGGGGTGTTCAACTTCTGAGCTATATCCTCAGCCCTACTTTATTTATTTATTTATTTATTTATTTATTTATTTATTTAATTTTGAAACAGGGTTTTGCTAAGTTGCTGAGGGCCTCCCTGAATTGCTGAAGCTGGTCTTGAACCTGTGACCCTTCTGTTTCAGCCTCCCAAGTACAGGGAATATAAGGGTGCACCACCATACTTGGCTCAGATAGGATTTTTAAGATGATTTCTTAAAGAAGTGAAAATGGATTAATGTCATTATCTTGGGAGTAAGTTCCTAATAAAAGGATGTGTTTGGTCTCTTTCCTTCCCTCTCTCTCTCTCTCTCTCTCTCTCTCTCTCTCTCTCTCTCTCTCATGCTGTGTTGCCCTCTGCCTTCCACCATGAGATGGCACAGCAAGAAGGGCCTCACCAAATGCAGACCCCTCAACCTTGGACTTTCCAGCCTTCATAACTATAAGAAAATATTCTCTGTTCTTTATAAATTACTCACTCTCAGGTATTCTGTTATAGCAGTGTAAAATGGAATCATGACAGACAATGACAATGACCATGGCCATGGCTGTGAAGTAGAAGTAGAATGAGAAGCCAGCTAAGGCAGGAAGGCTGATCATGCTTAGGACACATGTGCTCCGCTGCAGTTGAAATATTAAGAAAGTCAAGCATCAGGCATTCTTTACTGAATATAAAAGGAACTCTTTCCGAAATCAGTAAATAGATGTGGTAAGAGGGAAAGAAGTTTGAAGGTAAAGATTCAGATTAAAAAAGGAGAAAGAGAGTGAGTGAGTGAGAAGCCAAAGATAATCATTGGGTGGAACAGGAGATTAGAGGAAGAGAGTTGATATCCCTAAGGGAAACACACCTGTCAGCTTTCAAATGTATCTGAGACATATGTGTTAGGGGTCTGTTATGTTTGAGATCTGAAATGTTCCCCCCCAAATTTATATGTTGAAAGCATGGTTCCCAATGGAGCAAGGTTAAAAAGTGAGGCTTCTAGCAGATGATTGAATCATGAGAGTTGTAACCTCATCAGTGGCTTAATCCATTTGAGGGGAGGTGGGGCAGGGCTGGAGGAAGTAGGTCATTGGGGAAGGGCCTGGAAAGGGTGATTTTCCTCTTGGCCTCTCTCTCCGTCCAGTTGCCAGAAGCAGAGTAGCTTTCCTCTGCCACCATGTTTCTGCCAGGTAACCTGATGACCACGGACTGAACCTCTGAAACCCTGAACCAGAATAAATGTTTCCTTCTCTAAGTTGTTCTTGTTAAGTGTTTTTGGTCACAGCATTAAAAAACTGACTAACATAGGTTCTTTTTTTTTTTTTTTTAATTGTAGTAGTTCGTGCAGTATAGCATACATCTTTGTTAGGTACAAGTTGTTAACAACATATTTGCACACAATTCTCATTTGATCCCTTCCCCAATTCCCACCCCGTTCCTCCCCCTCCCTTCCCCTCAGGTTCAGTTCAGTGAGTGACCTTGATATGATTGTGTAAGTACATCATGTGCCTTAGGGTGTCCCTCTGCCCCATGCATCCACTACAATTAAATCAACTTCTTTGCTTATCAAGGATCTCTCCTTTTCATCTGGAGACCCTACTATGCCCCATCTTCTCCCTAGCATCCGCATATTAGGGAGAACATGTGCTTCTTTACTCTT